>JBCAUI010529719.1:0-11391 GCA_038406195.1 Haplosyllis anthogorgicola | reverse complement strand
AAGGAATATTGCTTGCATTCACTTTAAACACATTGTGGTCAATGTGACCAGTTTCCAAATTAGGTAAAATGGCTTTGTGTGTTTAAAATCAGTCCCAAATGCCTCAAATATTATTGTTAATTCGTGTTCAGCCCATATTCCATGCCAAATTGCATGTAATATTCAAATAAATCGCGTTCATCTTCTTTTATGCTGTCTGAAACAGTACAGTTTCAGCCAAATGTATGTTGCGTCTGACTTCTTATGCCTATTTTATTTTGTATCTTTGGCAGAGCAATTCATGTCATATCTGCCCCAGCTGTTTCTTATGTTTCACCTACTTCACTTATGCCATATTTGTTCTACAAATTGTTACCAGCGTATTATGGAACTGTTTCAAGGGTGAAATAAACGTAATAGAATTAACTTTAAACTTTCGCTTGCTCTGTGCATTCACTCCGCCCCATTACCGATTGCAGCTATTCGACATTTTCTTACCGTCTTGGGGTTGTATTTTCAACCGCTTACCTCTGGTAACATATCAACGTTGCCTTCCTGTATTTCACCGTTGACAACAAAGTACATGTTACGGACATGCATTCCAGCAATGTAGTACGCGTATGCTGTTGCAAGCCAGGGAAATACCCTCTGTTGTACAGTCTGAAAGTTCAATACTTGAGGTTCTGGTGCACTGAAGATAAGAAAAGAAGATCTTATATGTAAGCCTTAACAAGTCGATAAATATTGTTTGTCACATCATATTGTGGAATTGTTTGTCTTCGTTAATATCTGTGCATTGCCCTAAGAAAGTGGTCTGTACAAGTCATGGTATGTTTATCATTTGAGTATATGCTTACTATGGTGCATGAACAATAATGACAGAATTTTGCCACAAATTTTACAAATGGACTTAAAAGTTGACATATACATGTATATATGTACATGTAAACTATTTCCGTATTCTTACCCTGGTTTCATTTCGGACTGCCTTCTAACACAGAGATATCTTGTGGCTATTGTACAGGCCTGTGCCAACGATTTAGCAGACACATCCCATATTATCATAGCCCGCACAAACACCATAGTTCCGTAGTTCAGCCTGGAATTCTTACTGCTGCTAACAAACGTTCCATCTTTCAGCACCTGTCAGTATGTCAAATTACTGTTAGTAAACATGCATTACAGAATGTCCTCATCTTGACGTTTGTGGAAGCACTGCTATTGCAATTGACTATTCAACTAATTGCATTTTCTGTTTGCAGAAAATTTTTACTTCTAACATTCTTAAAACATATTAGGACTTATTAGGCCACTAAAACACTGTGCTTCATAAAAGTTTATCACTGCAAAAGTTTCGACCTACCTTTGCATTTTTGGCTAACATATTTTCTCTTGGTATTCTGACATGATCAAACCTAAGGAAGCCATTGTCTATCATGTTGTATCCATGTTTAGGTCCTATGTCACCCAACGTAATTCCTGATAAACAAATATATAATTTATGCAACGGATTGGTGACAGTAAAGATCATATTTATGTATTTACTATAGATGACCAAAGTATTTATAACTGTTTCGACTAAGGTTAGTTGGCAAAAACTATACCTGGCATAGGCTCATGCGTCTCTAAACTTCGCAGTTGTGTCAAGAAGCCATGCATACCATGACTCTTTCCATTTATGTACAAAGTGGCCATTACCACTGCAAAGTTGGATGTCTTTCCCACTGAAATGCACAAGTATAAATTTATCAATACATCGTAAAGACTAATTGTGTAAGGGTTTCCACTTTGTTATTAAGTTGGTAAATTTTAAAATGAATTGCCCATATTTCCTCGCATCATTTAAAGTGCATATGCAGATAAGAGCGTGGCAACATTTTTATTCTGTGTCTAGAATTTTTTTCTGCTTTAATTTATACATGCAGCATGCACACTTACAGCCTCCTGGCCACCATTTTGTAGATGTTAATGTTGGACTATGAAGAATGAACTCTTCAGTTTTTGGGTCGTAAGTTGCTGTGGTCTCTAATCCTCTGATGAATGTACCTAAAATGAAAAATTCAGAATTAGGCCTTTATGAAGAAGATGCACGAAGTGATTTTTAAGTACAATATTTATTATTTTTTATTTCTGTCTATTCTTGGTTTATGATTTTTTCTTTATCATTTGTTCTAATTAATTTGTACTTCGACTAAACTTTAAAATATTATGACAAATATTACAACCCCCAACTTTCTTTCATGGTAGATTTGATACTGTTTTACATGACAATATGGTTCCGACAAAATTTAAAATTACCATCACCACTGATTATTATGTAGGTTAAATCGGCAAGCAATTGAATTTGATTAAAAGTGACAGAGAAATTTATACATGTTGATCCTATTAAATGCGAATATCTACAGGAAGCACCTAAATTTTATATGGTGAGAAAGAATTACAGTCGTCCCCGCTTTTTTCGATATCGCTTATATCGATATCCCGCTTATATCGATATAATCTCTTGCAGTCGGTCAAATTAAAATATGTAGATATTTGTTCCGCTTATATCGATAAAATTTTATGTCGCCAAATTTATCGATGTAACCGGGCACCGCTGTACAAAGGCTCACCTTTGTGAAAAATATGCTGCATCTTTGGACACAAATCTAAGATTAAACTTACCAGTCTGTATAATTATCGCTATTTAACCGCTGGTACTTTCAGCTCCTTTCAGTGTGTCAGTTGGAAACTTTGTCTATAACAAGAAGTATACATGTACTTACCTGCTGATAATCCACTGCGGCGAACATAGAGTACTTGTTTTATATACTATTCATTCTGATGTCATTGGTAAGAAGCAACGCAAATGTTACGTTTGTGTATCACTAGGGCGGGTGGGGGGAGGGGAAGATTAAGACAGGGTTACGACTGTAATAACACATGACTCCTGCTGGATATCTGAGAAACCGTACAAATGGAAATGATCTTAACATAAATACAACGGAGTCCGACTGCTTATGTACGTCTAACAAGCTCGACAACATCAGGGAAGGATCGTTTCATGTAGTTCAATGTCGGCTGTATTCGGACTTTGATATCCAAGATATACTGAAGTAATTGCAGCACGACCCAACACCATTATATTTCCATTGCGATAATTTCAGACCTTATCCAATTTGACATTTTGGACTGAATGCTGTCAACGCAAGCTACAATGGTAGAAGCACAGCGGGGAAGGTACTATTCAGTTTATGCGTGCTTGCAACATACCATGACCCATCTCAGTCTGTACATAGGTTCCAAATGATCCGTTTTGACTATCGAGCAAGACAGCCCACTTTTGCTTTTGCTCTTCGGTAGCTTGGCCCTGAATTGTGGGCATGAACATATCATTATGCACTGTTCCTGGACAATTCTCATTTGGAAATACGAACCTACAAGCATGCGTAAAAATATCCCTGTGAATACAAAAATTATCACCGTCCCTTTCATATCACCAAATGCTCACTTCTTGATGCAGGATGATTGCTTTACAATTCTATGTTCACCTTGCAGGAAATAAATTTACAGTACACGTTTCAGGTAAACTAAAGATTCCGGGAACTACCAATTTGATGTCGGAACTGTTGTAATTTGAATTTTTGAAGAGGATGAAGGATGCAGAAATGTCAACTGTCACGCATTAGGTGTGACACTCACGCATTTGACCCCTTGTCACACTTCACCATGAGAATGTCACACATTGATTGCATTCTAGAGCAAAATATACTGTTTTTATTAAAAATTTCTTAAATTAATCATGGAATAGGTCAAACGAGATACGTCAAATGTTATGTTAGGCATTACATTTGATCTTTTCATGGATTTCTAAATATATATAAAATGTCACAAATCAATTTCAGCGAATGTTTCAAATTTGTTCACAATTAATGCTGATTTATCTTGTTATGCACCAATTTCAAATTTTGTGCACATTAGAATGAGACAATTGAGTGTCTGTGTCACGCTTTCTGAGATCCTAATGTCACTCTGTAGGGTAGTGACAAGTTGACGTCCCTGATGAAGTTGCTTTCTACGAAAACGATCTTAAAAAATTTGGGGAGTATTGAGTCATAATCTGTCTAGTACTTAACATACTTGGAACTAAATTTTATACTGTGTGATATTTCCATACCATCTACCCAAGATGTACTCTACAAATGAATCTGATCAAAGCTTTCCCTGACATAAACCTTCTTGTTCATGCCATCAATCTGGGTGCCTACTAATAAATTCGAGTATTTCCAAAGTTTGTGGAAACTCACAAGGAAAATACATGTACAGGTTATCCGCTTAGTTCGAAACCTCAAGGGAAGTTCCAAAAAGTTCTGACAATGCAGAAGCTCGATTTAAACGTTTATTTTACAATGCCTAACCTATTGATGGCACATTTCAAAAGGTTCGAGCTAAGAAGAAGTTCTAATTACCCATGTCCGAGCTGAGCGGGATCACCTGTATTTTACTTCAATCTGGTTGGACTATATTTTTGCATTACACGGTACACATCACCACATAATTCGAGCTGGCAGATGGAGGCAAGCTTTCATTCCAGTCGCCAGAAGCATGTATTTGAATATTCACTTTTGCACATCAAGGAAAAATGTTCCCTTAATTGTAAAGCCGCGAGCAAAATCACAACGCAATTAAAAATTTTAATATGTACAAGCGAACAATGAAGCGATACCATGGCCCATTTCTGTTTGGGCGTAGGTCCCTAAAATCTCGCAGCTTTTCACTTTAGACATCCATTTTGCTTTGAGGTGAGGTTCAGCAAGATTTTCAATCGCTTGAGTGAACATTCCGAAGTGAAGTCCTGCTGGATTATTTTCATTCGGAAAAAGCTTTCTAAAATGTTTACAAACAAAAAAAAATCAAAAATAAGTAAAAAATAAATTATCGCTCTATTTGTTGGTAAAATATGAAAATGATGACAACAAGAAAATGCTAATTGTGGTGGATCCAGAGGTCCTTTGTGATTTACAGGTCTTTCTTCAAATAATTACAATAATTCCAGACATTGGAACTATGCATCCATGCATGCATGCATTTCCTAAATCCCTTGACAGTTAAGTACAGTACATGTAGACATATATGGAGAATATAAGTATGGCAAAAACCAAAAAAACCCTTATCCATTGATATATTCTGAAGACGACATTTTGCATAGTCGGTTTAAAAAAAAAGAACCACACACTCCTTCCCGTCTGCCTGCATGTACCGTATTTCTCTTAATTAATGTGCACTTTCATTCATGAAACTCACATTACGCCAATTCAAAAGTGGTCTTAATTGAAGTTCAATTTTAGTTGAGATTACTATCATACGTGAATTTGGTCATGGCAGGGAACAAGGTAGCACGACACTATCCACTACCATAAATATGTGGGTTGGTAACGAGTGCACGTTAATTTGATTAAATACGGTACGGTATGAAAGCTTCTTCGAACAGCTCGAATGAAAAATCTACCGTGACCCATTTCGGTTTGTGCGTATGCGTCCCGATTATTTCCCAATTCTCTGCTTTTGACACCCACTTTGTGCCTTCTTCGGGATCTGAAAGTTGTCTCAGCGCGGGCGTAAACATGCCGAAATGAGCTGCTTCACAAGCAGTTTCGTTCGGGAAAACAATTCTAAAAAGAAAATGGTTACCCTTAATACTGAAGAAATAACAACAGTCAATACAACGATTCCTTTCTTAAAAGTGATACATTTCCCATCCTTTCTATACATGAAAAGTACCTAGATTTATGTACAGTAGAACCTCCTATTTACAGAGCCTCCTTTGAGGGGACACCTCCTTTATAGGGAAAAAAATTATTTATTTTCTTAGTATTCATGTTTATTTAAGTACACCCCCTTATAAGGACACTAAAATAAGACATTTTTTGGTCAATTTACTACATTTTCAGAAATATGACATGGTAATAAAGATGTCAAATTTTTACTAAACATGAAAACAAGTTCCAAAATAAGCCTGATGTGTTCACAATACTTTAATCATGTGAATACTTGTCTACCATTCATAGAATTTGATCAATTTGCTGTAATTATACTTTATACAATAAAATAGCACATTGTACTGACAGTTCCCTCCACATATATCTTCCCCTTGTCTGCCTTGATACTATTCCTTTGAGGACACCTCCCTTAAAAGGGTAATTTGGTCTAAAAAGTTGTGTCCGTAAATGTGAGGTTCTACTGTAATGCTTTATCACAAATATGGCACTTTGACTACTTGGGTATCTTACCTAACGAATTGCAAAATTGCATGTGGATACATTCTTGATCACAATCTTCATAACGAAACAATAACTACATACGTGTATAGAGGACATGTAAGAACGAGAGAAATTACCCGGGTATGCCGGGTAAAAGTCTATCACGCTGTGCAGAAACTCCTTCCTCTGATATATGTGATGTCACCTAGGTAATAAGTCTATAGAGAAGCATTTATATCCTCATATGCAATAAGAAATGGCTGCCAAAGACATGCCATAATAAAAAAAGAAAAAACAATTTTCCCATGATCTTTTGCAAGTTTGCAAGTGGCTGGTGAGGTGGCTTGACCTTGTACCTGATGCTGGCATAGCCCAATGGGTGCAGATAGACCTATCTGCAGACCTAACAACCCCCCTCCCCGAGAGGAAGGTGGCAGGTGAGGCGACTTGACCTTGGACCATGCTGGCATAACCCAATGCATGCAGATAGACCTATCTGCAGACCTACCCCCCCTCCCCCCAGGAGAGGAAGGTGGCAGGTGAGGTGGCCTGACCTTAGTGTATGCTGGCACAACCCAATGTGTGTGTACCAACCCCCCCTCTCCTATGCTTTTTTGGCTACCGGAAATTGTGCTTTTTCCAGTTTTTCTCCAATTCTTACCTAATCCTTACGTTTTCTTTTACTATCAAGTTATGTTTATAAAATATGTTCATAGACTATGTACAATTCATTTTTACCCCATTTTGGGTCACTTTTCCCCAAAAACTGTGATATCTCAGGAACCACTTATCGTAGAGACTCAAAACCACCAACCAAAAGATTTGGCACACCACAAAACTTATTTGTGGGGATTTTCAAGCCATTTCGATGCTTTTTTTCCCTGTCAAAATCAAGAAAATATTAAATTCTGAGTATTATGGGATAGAAAAACAGAAAATGTTGATTTTGACTGGGAAAAAGTGCCCGAAAAGGCTTGAAAGTCAGTGCATACAGGTTTTGGGGCATTCTGAATCAAATGGTGGTGGATTTTTTATGTTCAGTGGCATAATTTGTTCAAAATGCATTACAAAACATTGGTCAAATCCCTTTGGGAGATATGGAGGGTGGGGGGTTAGGGTGGCTTCTAAATTTGATGTCCATCAAATTCTCTGCTGGGGTGGGGGGGCGGAGGTCCATACACCCAGTTTTGACTTCATGGATGAATCACCTCATGCATCACAGTAGTCTATCAATGCAAAGCGTGATAGACTAAAGAGTGCTGGCAAAGGATCCAACCTGGTTTTAGGACCCATGGGAACAGTCACATGAAGTCCAAAACAGGTGTAATCAGTGGCGCCACAAATGAACCCTGGTCCAACAAAAACATTTAAAAATGGAAATAGTCATTGAAATGCCATAAACATTAAAACATATAAAAATTCCTGAAAATTTTTTTTACCCCCAAATGACCTTGACCTACATTTTGACCTTGACCTTGTACATTGCTCACAAACATTAGAGTATATGATTTTGGCAGATGCCAGTCAAAATTGGACTGTTTTAATGCTGAGACTTTGAACTTGACCCAATGACCTTGACACTCAAAACTGACCTTGATATTATAAAGGTATACCACCATACCAAATATGAAGTTTTCTAGGTCAAGCGGTTCAAAAGTTGTAGCCCGGACAGACAGACAGACACACACACACACACACACACACACACACACACGACTGAAAACATTACCTTCCCGCATACTCCGGTGGTAATTTATAAATAAATAAATAAATCTACATATACATCCAATCAGCTAATTTGACAGCATTTAACTCCCTGTAGTCAATGTAAAGCGAAATTGTCCAACCTACCAACTCTACACAGTACATGAACTTAAACATGAACAACAAAGACAATCTTTCTGAATTGTGCACAAATAATCTCACGAAGTGAAATACGTAGGCAAGCCCCTTACAGGCAATCAGTTAAATCCAACACCGAACGTAGCTGAAATATAATATTACTGATACTGGTAGATTTACACTTATATTTTAGGGTTATTAGGTCTTAAAGGGGCATAAATGTATAATGCTAAACCACATATATACTGAAGAAAATTACAACTTGGCTCATCTCAGTTTGAGCATAAGTCCCAGTAATTTTAAACAGCAAACTTTTGACATCCATACTGGTACATGTATGTATATTTATACAGTAAAGTCCGTCTTTAGCAGCATCTGTCTTGGGTGGCATTTTGCTTTTTTACGGCAGTTTTCCCTGACAGGCATCCTTAATACTCCTGTTCATTTCATTCGTCTTGGAAGGCATTGCTGCTTTTACGGCATTCTGGTCATCCAAAAGTTGGGTGCCGCCCAAGACAGGTTCTACTGTACTTCCGGGTTATTGGGTTAAAGGGGCATGTATACATGTATGATGCTAAGCTACATCTACTGCTGGAAATTATACCATGGCCCATCTCTGTTTGCGCGTGAGTCCCAATGATTTCAAAACTGCGAACTTTTGACATCCACTTGTCCTTCAGTTGCGCATCGGCCAGATTCTCCAAGCCTGGAATGAACATTCCCCCATGAAGATCACCTGGATTTTCCTCATTCGGAAAAACTCGTCTGAAATGTATCGCAAATAAGTTATGGGCATAGTTCCGTTGTTTTTAGACAGTATATGCAAAGATTAGGCGTCGTACCGTGGAATTACAGGCATCCAATTTCAATTTTCAGTCCTACAGAACTTAACATCAACAGTTAAGTGCATCCATTGAACAATAAAAATAAATTTCCAACATAGCAATCATGACTACAACCTTCAAATACACACTAGAAATCAAATATATTTCAAATAAATAATAGGTCCAGATGGACCTGAGCTCATTTGGCATTATCTGAAAAAAAATAAGGTAATATAGGTTACAATATCACACGGATACAAATAAAGTGTCTAAGATCAAATCCCAAATATGTGATCTATAAAAACACAAATATTGCTGCCAAACTGCAAATATGGATGGCATTAATATAATTTTTACAATAAATAAAGTGGGTATACAGATGCATAAGGCTGCCAGATATTAAGTCTGTATTATCAACTGTATGTCCAGGAGTAAAGTTCAAAGAAAAAGGCAAATATGGCTGCAAATTTGAAAATAATGGTCACAGCAACATAATGTTTGCTAGGCTTTGAGATAGGACATAGGTGATAAGCGTGTAAGATATGAAGTCTCTATGATCAATAGTGTGCTCAGGGTGAGTGTGCACAGAAAACAACAATGCTGACAGCGCCAATGACAATGCAGGACGACGACGATGGACGATTCATGATTCTATAAGCTCTTTGGCAATTATGCCGAATGAGCCAAAATATGAGCATGAGCACATTTCATTACCAAACAGTTTGTCCATATCCTTGTAATACACAATAAGTAAACATCTCATGACAATACATGTGCACCCAAATGTACAGAAAATCACTATTAAATTCAATTCAGTTCGACGTGGATACATACCGAAGCCACCTTATGAAACACGGGAATAAAGCAAATAGTACGGCAACAAGAAAAATGCTGATCCATCCATGTGCTCAGTGCACAAACAGGTGAAGAGAAACGGTAGCAAACCCTTCTAGAGTTCACATCTCGTGAAAACACAACAGTCGGGGAAAGAAAAACACGAATCTGTGTGTATATATTTTGAAAGCTTAAGTGATGCAGTACAGGTTTTGAATCAGTAATCAATCAACTAAAAAGCTTAATTAAATAATCAAATAAGCTTAATTATACCATGACCCATTTCCGTTTGTGCATAAGTGCCAATGATTTCGTAATTGTATGCTTTTTGCAGCCATTTGCTCTTTAGGGATGGATCCCCAAGACTCTCCAAGACTGGGATGAACATTGCTGTGTTCAGGCCACCAGGCATGTTCTCATTGGGGTACACCTTTCTGCAACAAATAATTAATCATGCCATACGTATATTTACAAAAACAAAGTCGCGCTTTCTTTGAGTAACGATGATTTAATTGACACACAGAAGCTGAAAGCAAGGGGTTGCCTTATTTTCAAGTGAACCGACAATCGTTTACAGCGCAGCCTTATAATAAACATTTACATTACTCGTAATTTGTCAACAGTGAAACATGTATCGCGATGAAACATTCGTAGCAGGCTTTGTAGTCACCTCTTCTCACTGCACCATGGATTTCAGTTCAGATCTAGTCGTGTATGAATACAAGTTTGATGCTAATGGAGAAACAAAGCCCTGGCAAGTAATTCTCATCTCGTCTGTACAATTTCTAAAATTGAGAAAAGCAAACCCAACCTCGGACTTCACTGGCCTTCGTTAGCCTAGGATACATATGACAAAGAATGTTCCACGCACATAGCAAGGGCAGAGACTGGACGCTCACACGTATGTAACTATGGCAGCTTCAGAATAGGAAACACCAGTACGGTGTTTAGTTTTTGAAGGGGTCATTTTGGGTGTCCTCAGTTACACAAGCGAAATATAAAACAACTATTGCATGCACAATTGTAGAGCACTGATCAATTTGTTCTTGATTAAGTTAAAATTAACTTCCGACCAACTTTATGTCCTAGCTTTTGTTCGATCTACATTACGTCCTATAGTTCCTTAGGGTCAAGTGGAAGGACTGTCATTTATCAGAAGCAATAACGCACTTATTGCAATATCAAATACGGTATACAGCACGTACTCCTCTCTAACTCTGCAAGTACCAACCATGTCCCAACTCGGTCTGTGCATAGGTGCCCACAATTTCATAATTTAAAGAAATCTTGAGCCATTTGTCTATTTGGTCTACTGAAGCTTGACCCTCAAGAGTTGGGATGTACATGCGGTAACGAAGACGATCTGGTTGGTTTTCGTTGGGAAACCCTGCTCTGGAAAAGAAACATGTTGAAAGCACTTTCTAACTTGTACAGTATTTTTTCCTTTCGCTGGTACAATGACCACCTATTATCTATTGCGGTAATTTCAATAAGACTGGGAATACATAACATTCACCAAAAAGTGATTGATATACGTTATATGCGTTTCTTTACTCACTGCACCAGTGTTTATCTTCAATAAAGTATTCTAGCAACAAAAATAGGTCCTGATGGACCTGGGCTCATTTGGCATTATTAAAAACCAATTAGAAGAATACTGGACATAATGTCAC
>JBCAUI010529708.1:0-11391 GCA_038406195.1 Haplosyllis anthogorgicola | reverse complement strand
GTATTAACATTGTTCACATTCCACAAGGAAGTGAGGGCTTTCCGGGGTGATGAAACATAAACCTGAATTTTACAACAATAGGATAGAAATGTTCTAATTTCAGTAATGAAACTTAATCGATTCAAGGAGATCGAATCAGTTTACTGTAATTGGTACATTTTAATTAATCTAATTAGACAAATTAGACAGTAGGATTTAAGCAAAACCACTAGGACATATTCACACTGTACTTGTGTTTGCTAGAAAAGCACAGCGTGGCCCAAAACTCTTTAATTTCTGTCAATGACGCTATCCTAAGGCGAATTCGGCAGAGTAGACAGGGACATTTGTGCTATTATTGGTAAAATAACTCAAACTGAGAAATTACTGTAATTTTACTGTCGACGTAAATACAATTTTTGTGCGAATTTCATGATCTTATTTTTATGTTTGTATCTGTTTCTATCTCTGTTCCACCGATTATTACACTTTGTAGCAAAGTATTAATGTTAGTCTAAATTTCTGTTGTTTTTAAAACCCTTTGCAGGCCAAAGACAGGTGTTAGTTGCAATTGCTTTTGACAACGGTTAAATAAGTGTCAGAATACTCTTGCTGTTAACAATAGTTGACATATTATTCATTTGAATGCAATGATTGTGATTTTATACAAACTGTGCCAGAAAGTGCAAGCAGAGAATGAAATTTCTATTAGTTTTGGAACAATAGAAATTCCAAAGCACAGTTTCGAATCCTTTTGTTCTCTCTTTTGTTCTGTGCGTTTCCAAATTGATAGAAATTTCAGGAGCTGAGGTTCACATTAGTTGTGTAGAAGAGCTCAATTTTCTGTTTTCCACCCGACGATAAGTGACGATAAGTTGCAGAAAAGATTTTGAAGCACTGGACGGATAACTATTTTGAGTACTGTGGCTTTCATGCTGAGATAATTTGATATCTGCATACATCTTAAAAATGTATACTAACATACAAATAATAAAATGTCAAACAAATGCTATCACGTAATGAAATTTTTTTGTGATGGAAAACAGCAATGTCCAATGTCTGCATATTGTTGCTTATCATCAGTTATCGTCGGGCGGAAAACAAAAAAATCAATATCTGCTACACAACTAATAGGCAAAAACACCGCAAAAACGTGTCTTGTCCTCTGTATCATAGTCATTAGTAATTTCTCCCCATTTGAACCTTACCAAATAAACTGACCATTCTTTTGCTCACCTTTCTCTGATTTGGTTATTATTTTTACCACCTTAGCATATGCTTCATGGCCTGCATTACTTTGTCTATTGATCGGCTTCAATGAATATCACACAGGGGTTTAACAATGATTTTACACTGCTGTTTTTCCATGTATTGCTTGAAGCCACTTTCCCTTGGTCTATGAATGAATATTGTTCCCTAATCAATCAAAGTTCCAATCAAATGGATTTGATCTTACAATTATGATCAATAATGTCCATCTTACATTTCATCAGAATTACATTGATGTCCTCAGGCTACTTTATGTTGCTGGTTTCAATTTGTGTGGCCCTTCCATTGTAATGACCAAAAAATGTGTAATGTGTAATGTGTAATTTTGAACTAGAAATATGTAATGCGAAAACTTCTTCATATTTCTTCATATTTTAAGTACACCGATTTTAAATCTATATATCGTAAAGTATGTATAAAATAAATAGTTTGAAAGGCTAAGAAAGACCAGAAATTTTATTGTCGTCAAATTATTTCAATATTAAGAGCAAAGCTGATAGATATTACTAGAAATGGCAGGAAATTTTCTTTCTTGAACAGAAGCACCTATTGTTCCCGAAATGAAGCGCAGTAGACAGACATTTCATTCTTTGAGGATTTGTTCAATAAGCAAATATAAGTGAATTGTCAAACAACCAGGCACATACATTTCAGAATTCCTTAATTTTCACAAACAACCGCAATCTACATGAAATTGTTTATGACAGTGTAATATTATCTATTAAGTAGACCAATAAAATTTAAATTCTTATTTCACATTCAATTTCGAACAAAATGAGCAATAATGAAAACCAAAATTAACGGCCGGGAATATTCTTTATTTGATTACATTTAGTATAATTCTACAGTGAGCTCTTTATCTTATACGACTCAAAAACATGCAGCAAGAAGGCAGATTCTATTGCATTGTTGATATTCTGATGAAAAGGTTTCGCGCCCAGCAACAATTGAATTGAAAGAGTCTAGTATGAAATTAAAATTTTGTGGGGCGCATAACTTTAAATAGTAATTTCATGATCTGTTTGCGAATTTGCTTGATTTGCGCAGAAGGAACATTTGGAAGTTGCTTACCAGTACACAGAAATAGTATCATTTTGGAAACGAAGAGAACAAAGGAGAGAACGAAAGAATTTCACTCTGTGCTTTTGAAGCGCTATTGTTAAACTTCTGATAAGAATTCCGTGTACTACTGCCCATATATTTAACCGGCTTTGACATGTTCCTTGCGGCGGAGCAATAAATCCTGGTTTTATTTGACCCAGTTGTTTTAATCGCTTTATCCTTGAGGTATTTATCTTAATTAACATTTTTATTGTTTGGAAACATGAAACAGTTAATGACCTTTTTGGGACTTAACATTGGACAAGGTAGCGGATCAGTACACCATTTAATAAGACAGTGTACACCATTAATAATATTTAAATGGCGTACACTCAATTTTTCTAAAACTTTCTAAAAAAAATCCAGCTCCTGAAATTTCTATAAATTTGGAAACTTACGGAACAAAAGAGAAAACAGAAGAATTTCACGCTGCGCTTTTGAATTTCTATTGTATCCAAACTGATAGGAATTTCAGGAGCTGATGCACTAAAAAATTTTTACTTGCACTTTTCCAACTTTTCCCTAGTTCCTCGAGTTTTCGCTTAAATAAGTTCTATCAATTGAAATAAAATTGCTCAGATTGAAACAAGTTACAAGTTTTGCCTAAAAGCTTAAATTTGTGACACCCATATGAATTTTATGAATTAGTTATTTGCGGCGAAGTCTTTTGCCACGCTGTTTACTACCTTATCTGCCCGCATGGAACTTTTCAGTTCAGTTCAAAATCATTAGTTAAATGAGTGTATAAATAATTCTCTGAGGTCAACATCCCACTACTCATCATGAATCCTTTTTTGGTGTTCAACTGTTGCAAATCATGAAATTGAATTTCGTGCTGAGTTAATGCTAAGTTGTACTCATATTTCTTTACGTATAGAGACAGTGAATATTTAATTTAAAATGCTCACATATTTGCAACAATAGACTTTCACACTGAGCTTTCATGAGTATCAATCCAGATCAATTGCTGTTAATTTTTAATGTCCCGCAACAATTACATTTCAATTGAAATTCATGCTTTCTTACTGAAACTCTATTAAAAATCAAATTGGTAGAAATTTAATGATCTGGCAAAGCTAAAAGTTTCTTTTAATTTATTTGGAAATACATTATCCATTTAAATCCATAAAAATTTTTAGTGTTCAGAACATTACAAAACATTCCAACATTTTGTATTGTAAGTTAGTAGGACCTATTTTTGCCGGTTTTGAACAGTTTAAGGATTGCTTGGTAATTTATACTTTGTAAATTGTTCCTTAGCAGGATACGCAGTGTTTGATATATCAGGTGTGATTTTATGACTGAAATTGTATGATGGTGTGTTGAACTGCGGGTACAGCCTTCTTGCACCCTTTTACAATTGTGACGGGCAATAAGTACAACATTGTTTTGCTCCTTATTGCTGATCTAACAAGTTTTTTTCTTATCTATTGCAGATTCCGACAAAACAGCGGTAAAGCGTGAAGAGAAGCTCCACCAGAGCCTGTGAACAGCTCCTATTGTAATAGTATTGTTCCGTTCCTCCATTAGGAATATTTACAGGACGTTGTAACGTAATTCACACTTATCATCTGGAAAATCGGATATAAAAGTACTCAGTGGATTACGGGTAGAGCTCGGACATCGCTCAATGGTGGTCATCGATAATCGCTGCCTGGTAGTCGATTTTATATCAGGATAATTGAAAAGTTTTCAAATTACGTGGAAACATTTATATCAGATGACAAACTCACATGTATGTTGACTGAACCCTTACACAAAGTGTCTCGTAGTTAGACCAGGAATTCTGATATTTTTTACTGCAAGCTTGTTCTAATTGGGAGCAATTTGGCAGCTTTAGCACATGTTTTATGACGCAGACAAATATTTCAAAACTAGCCTGCCCGACAGTATTATGATCTAAAGATTGACATCAAAACAGAATCATACTCCATACATAGGACTATTTGAGGATTGGCTTCATTTATCACAATTCTTACTGCAAAACATCAATATACGGGATTTTCTGCACTGACAATCGATCCTCCGGATAGTCGATTGATCGCCCGAGGTCTAACGGTGAGTCGTAGTCTTGATGTTACATCACAACCGTAATGTAATACTGGATCCCAGTCTGAATATCAATGGACGTTCTGGATTCTTTGTGAATGCTCGAATTAAACAATC
This sequence comes from Haplosyllis anthogorgicola, assembly GCA_038406195.1. Classification (NCBI taxonomy): domain Eukaryota; kingdom Metazoa; phylum Annelida; class Polychaeta; order Phyllodocida; family Syllidae; genus Haplosyllis; species Haplosyllis anthogorgicola. The sequence continues at coordinate 6,876 of JBCAUI010529708.1, read as the reverse complement.
CGGATGTGAATCCGGAATGGACATTCTTTCAATGTAATTGGATTAAATAAGTGAATCTGGATAGAGAATAGTAACAGCAATGTTATATGTGTGGTAAATGGACATTTCTGAGTTCTAAGAAACCTCAGCAACCTCGGGTAAGTACATTATTTATGTTATTGATGTTATCAGAATCAGAAACCCAAATCCTGAAATTATCATAAGTTTTCGAACAATAGCACATCTAAAGCACAGCGTGGAATTCTTTGTTTTCTCTTTTGTTCTGTACGTTTTAAAATTAATAGGAATTTCCTGATTTGCAACTGAGAATGTGTTATCTTGTGTCAAAGTGGAAAATTAAATATTTGAATCCAAATAGCGTTTGTGGTGAAGAAAATCGCGGTTTAATGCTTCTCCAAGTATGTGGGCTGCAGCAAATTAGAATTCGTTTCGCTATTTTATCGCGCGTTTTTTTCGTTGTGCTAAAATACGCCAGTGGAACTCGACTTTTAGACTTTAACTTTCCAGAACTGAAAAAATTTTCTCCTTCTCAAAAGCAGATAAGCATTACTGTCTTTACATTTGAAAGTGCGCTCTAAATAATGTATTCTAACAAGGCCCCTTTTTCATTTAAATATGACTCCATTTATTTTCGTTGAGCATGTTCTAGTAATCAGGGTAGTGAAACGGACCCAATCGAAAGTTTTAATACCACATATATTTATTCATTTCTCTTCAAGTGTTGCATTGACAAATGGAGTATATAGCTATTACAGTGATACATTTACTTTCTTAAGCATGATTAAGTTGGCTGTTTCAAGTCTGTACCACATTTTTAGAGATAGTGATAGAATAGTTTTATCGCTATCTCCAAAGATGTGAACTAGGTATTAAAAAGACAACTAAACCTTACTTAAATAAAAGAAATGTATTACCGTAATAGCTACATACATCATATGTTAATATAATAATTGAAGAAAAATTTATAAATTATATTTGTGGTATTAAAACTTTCGATAATGTCCGATTCACCACCCTGGTAATAGACTATAATCTGACTTCAATGAACGAATAAAATTCCGGGTTCAATTTTATACAGTTTCCAGTCCGTTTTAATTCAGGAACAGTTGGATCAATACGCTCTTGTAAATAGTCCGGATTATTGGCTATTAAAGCGATTATTGGAGGTTTTATCGCATTAATTCGGATTTTCAACACTGTTTAAGAGCCAAAGTAAAAGCGTTTATTGATTAGTTTAGTTTAGTGAATAAACCTGTATTGATGAACAGTGTGATTTAACATAGAATTTCAACATCATTGTAAAAAGAAGTATTTACTGTCATCAGAATATCAACAATGCAGTAGAATTTGCCGTCTTGCTGCATGTTTTTCAGTCGTATAAAATAAAGTGTTCACTGTAGAATTACATTAAATGTAAACAATTAAAGAATATTCCCACCCATTAATTTTGGTTTTCATTATTGCTCATTTTGTTTGAAATTGGACGTGAAATAAAAGTTAGAATTTTACTGGTCTACTGAACAGATGATATAACACTGTGTGACCCATAAAGGATGTAGTTGGTGGCTGTTGGTTACGTACAAATGATCAGTTAATCATTGCAAATTAAGATTTACATGTGACGCCTTAAATACTTTAAATGTTATGCATGCAGAATAATAGACTACAGATCGAATCGAAGCTTAGCTAACGAAAACTGCATGCAGATAATGAATTAAAATGAAGTGTACTTTCCACATTTTTTATTCATTTGTTCAGAATCATGCTATTAGTTTGTGGACGTTTTCAAAAAAGACATATAGCCTGTGTTTGCTTTCGTCACTTTCTGTTCTTTTCTGCTGCTGAAAATGTCTGATCTAGGCGGATAACTATTTTGAGTATTGTGGTCTTCATGCTGGAATATTTTAGTATCTGCATGCATCTTGAATACATACCCAGATATACAAATGACAACACACTTACAACATCGCTCTTGCATGAGGAAAATTTGTGTGATAAAAAGGTGCATTGCTTGATCTTGACAAATAAGAAGGGAAAAAACGCATATGTAACGAAAGTTAATAAAGGCTAGACACTAAAAATAATTTCACATTGTGCTATTGATACGAAAATTGTGAAATTGTACTGTTCCAAAATTATTAGTACTTTGTGCACTGAGTCACTGTTAGCTGAATGTATTTTTGTAGAAACTGATTACGTTTTAATTGATTTTCTATTAGTTGTGTAGCCTTTGCATGTTTTCATTGTTATTCCGCTCGTTTCCGTTCTTGTCCTCCAAGATTGAGCATTGCACTTTATTATCACTCAAAATTTTCCTCAGGTGAGAGCAGTGCTGTTAATACTTTATGATTTGTACACCAGTGTAGGTATTTAAGATGTTTGCAGATACCAAAATATTCCAGCGTGAATGCTACAGTACTCAAAATAGTTATCCACTCAAATCCATCAGCCATTATCCGTGGCGGAAAGGAGCGGAAAAGAACGGAAAACGGAAGAAAGCAAACACAGGCTACATGCCTATGAGAAAACATTCTTGATATTGACATAACAGTAAAGACTGTTTGAAAGGAAAGCCTGTGAAGCGAAAGTATGTCTGTTACGAAAGGAATTATCTGCAACATGGTGTATTAAAATACATTGTATTTGGTCTGTCTCAAGAGAAAGATTCTCTCAAGCGAAAGAATTTCCTTGCAATTTCGACCTTTCTCCTCACGCAGACTTTACTGTAAATGCATCCGTGCCTTTTCTACTTTCAGAAGCAGCAGCCGTCGGTGAATTTTTCTCGTTCTGGTGCTCCGTCTAAGCTGCCACGACGCAGCGCTTTGGGGAAGTAAGCGCGACGGCGGGCGAGGCGAACAGTACGATGGCCTCCTCGCGCGTACCCACGCCTCCCCCGCCCGAAATGTGCTGCCCTGTCGCCGAGAACTGGTGCTACACACAGGTACTGTATGCAAACTTTTTGTTATCATTTTATATCACATTACTAGAAAAATCCCACTGGCAAACCTCCCCATGTAGCCCCCATGCAATAAAACCAGAGAAATCCTCTAGTTGCTTGTGCCCACAACAACACTAATAGCCGCCATCTTATGACATGAAAGATGTGACGGTTAGATTTTTAGTATTGAGGGATAACGGGCCTCGAGGGCACTGAAATTCTCTGACCACCAAAGTGACGGACAAGAAACCAAATTGGGCGAGATCCTTTTGGGGATAGGGATAGGGGGCCCCTAGGTGGGGAGGATCGGAGTGGTAATGTGGAATTAAGACTGCAATGGAAAGAATTGTTCTCAGTTGGATAGATTTGTGCTGTCGTAACGTACCGGAATTCCCCGGGTTTTTTAGCCCAGGGCTTCTAGTTGGGGAAAGTCCTGAATACTGACAAAAGTTTGGCTCACAATAGAAGTCCATGGGGTAAATATTAGGGAGATGGGTTTTCTAATTGGGATGCAACTTGGGCACATGTGCATAAAATTGGACTTTTATTGCATGCAAGGTAAAAAAACATATACAATTTTCAGTTACAAGATTGATCACTTTAATGAAATTGGTCATTATTTGTTAAATAGAAAGAAGAAATACATATATTAAATTTTCACTGAAAGCATTGCTATAAAGACAAATATTTTAGCTCGTGGGCTTCTTTTTGGGTGCATTTCCCAATTATAAGTCCATGGGCTTTTGTTTTGGTGGGCTATGAAACGGGATTTCCGGTAGTCTCTTTTATTTAATAAACTCAGATTTGTTTAGAAGGGCGATCGCAGTAAAGTAGAAAAAAAATAATGAACGAAATAATGAAATAACTAAGTCAATCTCATCCCGACGATGAAATAAAACACAAAAGAGCATCGCCATACAGAAAACCTTGTCACGGCGGCCTATCACTTTCCAAAACTCAAATACAAATTGATGGCAGAGGAAGATTCATTTGACTGACAAGCGACTAAAAGGCTGTAGTTTACAAAATTTAACATTACGTTTAATTGAAGTTATGTTCCGAGTTTTTTAGGTCCAAACATTTTGGTTAACCTTGCTTATTCCCACGGGCGACAATTTGGTCTTTGCCGAGTCCAACCATAATTTTGGAAATTTCAAACTGTCGCTCAGAAAAATTTCCAATTTGAATAACCTTAGACTCTTGCTTTGCCTTTGTTTAATGAAAACGCATACACTTGTTACACTTAAAAGGGAATACGATGCTTCTTCACAAAATTCATTCAGATCGATTCCTAGAAGTGTTTGTTTTTACCACGCAGTACGGTGCACATGGGTCACGCTGAAGCTGAATATTAAAAAGTAGCGATCAGGCTCCCACCCTTCTTCAGTATCATTTATTAAATGTTACTACGCCGCAACATTACCTTGTGTTTCGTTTACTTGCTGGAAATTACCTCACGTAGAAAACAACAGGTTGTTGTTCGCTTTGCTTACATGGTTTTTTTTTTCGACCTTCATTCGCAAGTACACTGTCAAGAGCACAGCAAAATACCAACCACGACATGCAGTTGTTTCGCTTTGCATTCCCGTTGAATTTCGATGTACAATGGCAGACATTTTTTGTTTGTTGGATTTCGGTCGTTTCCCGTCTTTTGGGAAAATTAGGTTTTCAAAAATTGAATCGGGGAGAAAACATGAAGGGACGCATTTATATCAATGAAACGTAATCCAAGGAATAAAAGGAGTTGCAAAATGCAAAACTGCAAAACTCGCCTACCTGACCAAATACGGAGACAAACGGCCTATGCCATTTTCCATACTCTACACGCGCATAGAAAAGAAAACTTTAAACTACGCAAAGTGTAAAAAAACAACAACAAAACACTTGCCTTTTCTCTTTGTCTACCATTAAAATTTAAATTTCCCAAGACCAGTATCTCCCTACTCTACCTACCAGGCGTAGAAATTTTTAGTGAATCACACTGAGGTCTTATTTTTCACGTATGAAATACTACATGCACCGAAAACCAAATTTTTAAGGTACTTTTTAACCCTTTACTAGTCCGAGGTTTGGCAAAATCAGTGGATTTTTTTCAGCCAAAAAAGATTGTCATTAATTGTATCCCAAGCCCACAGTTGTGAACTTGCTACTTTCAATTGGGCTGGATTTCAGTCCATGGCCATTGCTTCTTCCCACTGTTAATAGAGGGTATTGATTGGATCAACTACCGAGTCATGTGAGCCTCTTTTGTGAGGCCCCTGGTCATCAGATTTTACTGAAAATGAGCAAGATATGGTCATTTTGGTCAAGACCATGCACAGCCTAGTATCAACACTTGACTTTCTACCCAATGCAGATTTGTGACATAGGCTCTTGTCTTCAAAACAAATGAGCTTTGGTGCATCAGCTTCTGCTCATAAAAAAAGTTTTCTTTTTACTGATTTTTTCAAAATTGCTTTTAGAAGTTACTTTTAGAAGTCTTAAATAGTACAAATTTTGGAGCAAGGACACAAATTTTTAGACAAAAAGGTGTAAAATATTGTTCTGCTTCCAAAAATACCACTTTAATGCTGGTCTGATGCATATATGAGATATGGCCGATTAAAGGCATCAAAGTCACTGACATGCTGTAACATGCTTATGACCAGTAAAGGGTTAAATATCTGGTCTTAGGCACATGCATGCCAATTGGACATTTTACAGTATGTATTTACCGTAAATCCTTGAATCAAGGCGCATGCGCGATGGAAATATTTTTGTATGTGCGCCATAATTTAAAATAACTTGGGGATGAATTTTATGGAATGTTAACATTCAAATTAGTAGTGCCAAGAGGTAATACTGTTGCTTACTAAGGTCTTTGCATGTTCATTGTGTACTGAGAAGCACATCAATGAACATGGCATCAGAAAAATTGTTGTTACTAGTCACACTAGTGAAAATATTGTAACTCATCAGAGTAAAAAAAAATTAAGAAAATCTGCTGAAAAAAGGGGGTGCGCCCTAATTAGGGAGTGCGCCTTGATTCAAGGATTTACGGTATTAATTGCGAAGTTTAAAGTTCAGTTTCCATTGTCCCGATCACAACTCTTGGAAAATCGTTTTTGTAGTCTAAAAAAGAAAAAAGGACCTTAACCAACTTTTTACCTGGATTAAAACTTAAAATCAAGTGCAAAATGGTGTAAGTTCTATTATTGCTCATTAACTCGTTGTAGACATTTAGAAACCGAGAGTTTCCGTTGCCGCGTCCAAGCGTTATTTATCCCATTACCGCCAGTAATTTACTCGAAATTCCCCGCTTCTTGGCTGCAGGTACACTTAGTTGACGTCTAGGGCAAGACATAATTTACTTGTTAAATTACGTGACCCGCCGCACTCATAAATCATTACTCCTAAATTAGAAATTCTAAACTAATAATTGAAAAAATAGAATGGGATCAGAAACCGAAAAGCAGAATATTTTATCTTTCCGTTGACTCGTCGAACATCAGTGTAAAAAAACTTTCTTTCAGTGAAACGTAAATCAATAACTAAAAGAGGGTGGCCTAATCTGTCCGGGGACTTGTTTTTCTCCGTATTCGACAAATGACGGCAAGATGGCCTTTGTTTATGAAACTTTATTGCACATAAAAGCGGCTTGCCGGTAGACATCAGGTACAAGGCCAGATATAATCACGGAAATGTACCAAATGTAAATTTTATATCGATTGTCGTTTTGATCAAGATGTGTATTCAGTAGGGATTGTACAGCGAATAAATTTATTTGTCGACTAGTCGTGTTTTTCAACGACACAGCTATTTTGCAAATATGTAAATACAGACAGAATCGAGGAATTATCACCTAAGAAGTAATTCTGCCCCCACCCCCCACCACCACCACCACCACTCCTAAACAAGAAGTACTAAAAAGTTGCCAAAAAGGGGGGGAGGGGAAGAAA
>JBCAUI010529697.1:0-11392 GCA_038406195.1 Haplosyllis anthogorgicola | reverse complement strand
AGATGACAGGAATTAATTTATGATTTGAACTTTCAGATCTGTTCAACAGATCCATAGACAATAACGGTATTGTGTACTGTATCTGTATATAAGTATCTGTACCTGTATCTGTATATAAGTTGTGTATAAGGACTCGATTCCATTTCTTATTTATTTTACTTATTTAAGTTAATTTATGGCTTATCTAATGCTATGTAAATCGTACATACAGGTGAACTTACAAATGCGCACACCATTTTTATACACTGTATTCATCACGCAAAGCCTTAAATTAAGTGCATTTATTTATCCATTTACTTATTTATTTATTTCCCTTGCATCATATTAATTTGAACATTGTGATATTAATTTTTGTTTAAAAGGGGAGATGTAACGATATCATTTATTTATGTAAAGTGTATAGTAGCGAAATAATACATCTGTATGTATGTCACATGATGACAGGGTTGGCCATCTGGTGGTCACTGGAATTGAGCATGGAGCAATGGATGCTCAAATAAAGTTTCATTAGTAAACCAGCTGTTTGTCTCTGTTACCCCCGGCAAGAACATCACAGGGGGGCATTGTTCAGGCTCAACTTCGCGCAGCGCTTGTATGAGAAAATATTGCATTACCCTGCTTGGCATGAGTTAACATTATGAATGTAATTTTTTTCAACGCTTTAAGATTCTTAACCTGTTTTTTTCTACGGTGTACGACAGGAGGTCAAGCATGTAGACATTTTAAGGTTGCATTTTCTTGCCTTCACGATAACTAACAATAAATTTGTCACTTTATGTCCACAGATATGTAACGAACACTGTAAATATTTATTTAAAATGAAACTAAACTTAAGCGAAAGTTTACTTTGGAGCCATTTACAGAGTTGAAAATGTAAAAAGTAATTCGGTTGAGCCATAAAAGTCCAACACCATGACCAACGGAAGGTTACCTTAACTGCATTCCCCTCTCTTTACCATGAAATCTACATCTAAAGATCGGTAAATCAAGGTACTTACGGATTGACCCTATCATTATTATTGACGTGTAATAGTCATTCTTGTACAATGTGTGCACTTTAAATTACCTTTTAAGTCGGTTAAGGGTACTTAAGAAAACCAACCAAGACGAAATGTCGCAAAAGTTATAGTAAATGGACATCTCACACGTGACTCTATCCTCTAGAAAAACGTATTGAATTAATTTGGAAACATTTACCAGCAAGTGGATTTTACGCTGTGCCATTGACGCAAATTTACACCAAACATGATGTGAAACTCCATTGTTCTACAATTATATTTTTTCTTCCTCTGAATTATCATCTTGGTAGAATGTATTCTTGGAAGTGACCGTCTCCTTTCCTTCTAACTCATAATCATCACAATCACAATACATAGTGACCTGTCAATCAGATAGACATGCAATATAAATGCCATTTTTTGTATTGTTTGCACCTACGTAGTTTTTTGTCTTGGGTTTGTCTTCTTCAAGCAAATAAATATTATGATCCCAAAGATATGGTAAATGGCATTGTCCAAGAGACAAAAGAAGCAAAGTTACCCTTAAAACATAAGATTTTATTAAATTTGTTCCCGTTCAGCTAAAAAAAAATCTCCATTTTTCTCCACAAGTTGCACAATTGTTATCATTCGATTATTTAATGAAAATTTTACAAGTGTCAATGTTTCGCATTGTCTAAAATAAAAATATCCCTCCCTCTGATCTCACCTTTAAATTTTCATTGAAAAATTTTGCTACAGATTATCAGCAAAAGTCGATACGTTTTCCACATGTTAATATGTCATATGTTGATATTGATTTTTTTCTAAATAAAAATCAATTAATTGTTTTTTATAAACGGTAATGATTACATTCCACGTGCACGGAACAGATGGTGTATTACTTTTGTTATTGGATTCTGTCTTTCTATGGACGTTATCAATAACAGGCTTGACTTTTAAGCTGTAGAAAAGTGAGCAGTTGTTTCGTTCATTTTAACATACGTAGCAGCGGGTGTAGGGTCTATTCTCCGAGATATGACGAAAACTGTGCAACAAATTTGTCCATATTGGTACAAAAGCTGGATTAATATTAGTCAGTATTTCTGATATTTCTGGTACATACTAAAAATAAAATTTGGATACAAATTCAGTCATGTATTGGCTTAAAACTACTTTGCTTTTTCTGGGACTTTTGTCAATTGTCAGGTATGTATCTAATTGCAAGTTTTTAATTTTTAGGTTTGAGTCCAAATATTCTTCAACATGGTCTAAGAAAAATCCTGGGAAATGTAATGGGAACTAGACCATATGAAATTCTTTTATTAGTCTATCACGCGTAGCGTTGATAGACTTCCTTGATCGTTATCCAAATGTGAGCAGTCAGACCCCACCACCCACCAGGGTCGAGTGGTAGATGAGGATTGACCTTGGACCTTCCCTGGTATGCCCAGCGTGATAGCTACCTGGTTTGTACTGCTGATTTGTCCTGCTCTCAGTGGATCACATCCTTTCTTGTGTTCCAACAAGGTGTCCAGATAGGAGCACTGACCCTCATGCCTCCCACCTACCCCGACTGTTGCCTAGAATTGTCTGAAATGGCCAGAAATGCATTTCCACAGTCCGGGTGGGAGGGGGGTGGTCCTGGTCAACTTTTTCCTAACTTTTGACACTGAGTCCAAATTGCTGCAAATGTATTTTCCCCAGTCCGGGGGGTGGGATCCTGGTCAACTTTATCCTAACTTTGACACTGAGTCCAAATCTGCTGAAAATGCATTTTCCCCAGTCCGAGGGGGAGGGGTGGGGGGAGGGTGGCGGGGTCCTGGTCAACTTTCTGCAATGGTGGCGGAGAACACAAATGTAGATTTCGTCCAATACATAGACCCTCCTGCTGGGTCAATAAACCACTCAGACCGGTATCACACTGTTTCGTCAGGGTGTGGGATGGCATTCATCGTAATGACCAAGTTGTAGGATGTAAATCTCGTAATGATGGAAGAGCCTTATGTAAATCCATAATGACAACCGAAAGTCCTATTGACACAATGTTAAAAATGACAAAAAAATGTCATCCTATTTGCATTGCTGCAAATGGGAACTTGTGGACCAAATATCCCTTTCATCTCTCCTTATTTCTATAAAATGGAGACGAGAATACATAAAATAAATAATTTTGCATGTATTCTCAAACTTATTTTCACAAATAATTACTTTACTACAAATTGGTCCAAAAGTTTAACATTGTGTCAATGGGACTTCTAGTAGCATTATGAATTTGCCTAAGGCTGTTGCGTCATTAGGAGATTGACATCATACATCCTGAATGACACAAGCGCCTTACACAAATTGATAATGCTAAAGTCTCATCGTTCCAATGTTAAACTTTTGGACCAATTTGTACAGAGGATGAATTCTTATCAGTTTTGGAACAATAGAAATTCAAAAGCACAGCATGGAATTCTTTTGAAGTCTCATGTGTTTTGTACCCTTCCAAATTGATATAAATTTCAGAAGATGGAAAAGTTAGGTGATAATTGCTGAAAATAAAGACGAGAAACAAAGTGATTTAATCTAAGGCTTCTCATCTCCATTTAAGAGGAGAGAGAGATAAGGAGAGATGTGATGGAATTTGGTCCATAAGTTTTTGATTTACAACAATGAAAATAAGATGGCATGTTTTTTACCATTTTTAAAATTGTGTGAATGGGAATTCCAGTTGGAATTATGAATTTGCATGAGGCTCCAGTGTCATTACTAGATTGACATCCTGCACCTTGTTCGTTTGTGTGCCGCATCTCTCATGTTCTCATGTTCACTTCAGCTCCTCTGATCAAGAGGAAACGTTTGAAATCTAAATTTAAAGAAACTGGTGGAGTGATAACATTTGATTTCGTTTAAATGATCGACAAGAATTTCCCATGTATTTATCCAGATTTTTCCAGACGTGTGCATTTGATAAAAAATCCTTCATTCAGAAATTGAAAGGAGATTCAAGCTGTAATTTTCTTTAGCTCAGTGTATAGCGGAAGGATAGCTTTAAAACTTACAAGAACAGTACACAGAAATCGTATCATTTTGGAAACGAAGAGAACAAAGGAGAGAACCAAAGAATTTCACGCTGCGCTTTTCATGCGCTATTGTTAAACTTCTGATACGAATTCCGTGTACTGGGACGATTTATTTTAATTTGGAAAGCTTTCGGAACGAGAATTCCATGGTGTGTTATTGACACTAAATATGACACTGTGCAGAATTCTATTGTTATGAAATTTATAGCATTTTCCTCTGTTATGTTTCTAAGTAAATAGTCTTACAAATATAGTCTTACAAACACCCACTATGTTTGTAATGATTACAGGGAAAAACTTTTTTGAAAGTTTAAAGTTAGCAGTGAGAGCATGCAATCAAGAAATTCCTATCAGTTTTAGAACAAAAGCACATCAAAAGCACAGCGTGGAATTTCTTCTTTTCCTCTTGCGTAAATTGTATTTTCGTTTTCGCCAATTTCTTGTCATGTTTCTTCGTTATTTCTGTAATTGCCGTCCTTACCGAAGAATGTTTAGGTCTCGTCCTTTTCTGTCCCTGCACCAGCCAGGACTAATAGCTGAGTGAGCGGACAAAATGGCATTTTTCACAAATGTCAGTAAATACTGCCAGGTCTTACTTAATCTTGACAGTATTCAGGAACTTCTGACTAGGCATCTTCCATATACATATGAAACTCAAACATCTGCTGAAGTATATTTTTCGAACAATGGATTCACAAGTAAAATAACTTCGATTACAAAAATAGAAATCAGATCATGAAATTAACAATTAAAAGTTTAGCCCCCCGCAACAATTGAATTGAAAGAGCTCAGCATAAAATTCTATTTTCACGAGGCGCTTAACTTTTAATAGTAATTTCATGATCTGCAAATTTACAAATGTTGATTATAAAAAAACTAAACAGTAAATCGCTGATCGTGCCTTTTCATTATCAATAGAGAACACCCAGTGTATTTGTTTTTGAAGGAGCACGGTCCTAACATCTGTCGCAAATCGAGAATTCCCCATTGATGGCCCATGGAGCATGCATACAGGGCGGCATCTTCTAGTGCGAAATCCCAATAGAGTGACAAATATACTGGGTGTTTTGTAATGGGAAACAATAGCAGCTTTTCATTCAGACAGCAGCGTAAAGTTCTATTCCCCTCAAATGAAAGCAAATACCTGAGTCGGCCAAAACTTTTAAAACCACTTTGAGATCCCCATTTGGATCTCAAATAATAGGCACAACATGGGTTTTAAGGCCAGGGTGGATCTCTTGTCTACATTCTTACTTGCTTGTGATCCCAAATGTCACCTCTGGTGCTACACCTGCCTTTTCCACCAATAGGGATGTACACTGTATAAGCATGCATACCACAGGCTTGATTTCCACCCATCCCTCATGCAAGCAGAGGAGGGCAGGCAGCAGTGGTGCTCGAACTCGAACCCAGGTAGTCCGTACAATCCCGCTTGTCAAGTGAGGGCGCTACCACTCAGCCACGACCGGCCGGCCTAACAGGCCTAACAGGCTTCATCTACCTACCGCACTCACGACTGATAATCTTATTAAGGTTGGTAAGGTTACTAACCGACCGTCCTGCAGACAGCGTAACCTTGTCCTGTCACCTGTCAATGTATATAACACATGTATATAACGTATGAGGGCTTACTGTCAGTGTCAGCCAATCTAAAGACAAGGGAGCAATGCCCGATTACAACATCTCATGAAATATCACGTCCAGACACTTAGGAACGAAGTTAGTAATCTTATGGGGAGGGGAAGGGTGTAATGTTATGTGTAACAATATCGTATTGCGTAGCGAGGTGGGGGCAGGGTGTTATGTTATGCATTACGATGTTTGCGGCTCTTTGCAAGATTCTGGGTTTACCCTTCTTTTCGTAAAGCATTATCATGTTCCTCTGTAACAAATGCTAATCTATTCCAACGCAAACATTAAAAAGACTAATGTTTATGGTATTTGATGCCCAAGGGTGTATATAAATCAACTTTTTCATGCGAAACTGAGCAGGTATTTCAGGGAGATTATTGGATAAATTACTCCAATAAATTACGCAACATAGAGATAAAAAGAAATCTTTATCCTCAGAGCGACTGTTCTTCACAATAATATTTCTCCCACAAGATTTTTGTTCAAAATGGTAAAGTAAGGCACGATGTTCAAGTTACTAAGTGCGCTTTCATGGCTAAAACATTACACAGAAATCATATCCATTGTGTACATAAGCCAAAATAAGGAAGCTCCCATAAAGTACTATTTTAAAGTTCTGATACGATTTTTGTGTATTGGATCTTTCTGCGAAAGACCAATTATAGGACTGCATTAAATCCTTGTTTATTTAAACTTTCACATATTCCTGTCACAAATACGAAATCTATTTGAACCACCACTGAAACACAAATTGTTTCACATTTGATAAGGCGTCAAACGTCAGTCGATTTAGATGAAACCCTCAAGGGAGTTCTAATTGGATTGAAACAAGTCGTCTTACAATTGCACGTCACCAGACATAAGGTTCACATTCTGCTTTATCGGATATTTTATCTGGTGTTTACAAAACAATCTAGGTTTTTCCTAATTCTTTCCCTGCTTTTGGCAGAGAATTTAGACTATTTTCAGTAAAATAACCAATAGTGGCACATGGCTAATTTCAGGTTTAGTACTGAATGTAGTCTTTTCAAGTGACCATTTTCAGTCACGTACCAAAACTTTTCTGAAATTCCCTACCAAATCTGCCTAATCTGCCTAGGCCTGCAAAAGAATTGGAAAATACCCCAATATTTCAATAAGCCCATATTTAGGGATGACAAGTTAATATTTGTGATAACAATGCTGTTGGTTCTTGGTACTTTAAGTAGAATGTTGAAGAATTAAATAAGTGGACAGTTTCCTATCAATATGTCTCTCATCAATTGTGTATCCACAGTTTCATTTGTAAAGTTCTGTAAAACATAAGATTGTTATCACAAATGTTAACCTGTCGTCCATTAAGATAGGCACTCCAAAATATTGTTATGTAAACAGTACACGGAATTCGTATCAGAAGTTCAACAATAGAGCATCAAAAGCACCGCGTGAAATTCTTTCGTTCTCTTCTTTGTTCTCTTCGTTTCCAAAATGATACGATTTTTGTGTACTGTACTAGATAAAATATCCCATAAAGCCGTTATCAGAGATGCAGCGGCTACTGATACGGGCAGTAGTAATTATTTGACTGCAAAAAACGCTTTTAATCGTAATGAATAGAAGTAAACACGGAATATTCCATTTCCAGTTAAACAAACAAGTCCTGAATAATCATGCCTATTCATTTTGAAACAAATTAAATACGAATGAAATTAAATGCACTGCACAAAATTCTATTAACCAAAACGCAATTCTGAAAAAAACATTTCTGATTTGGAGAGAAAATAACTTTAATAAGACCCCAGGAATTGTTTACATCCAGCTCGTATGTCCATTTTGCTTAACGATGCATTGAGTTGGTGAATCAAGTATCAAGTATCTTCATGTATTTATGTTTACTCCTTCGGGTTTGATAATTCCAGTCTTTTCCACCCACCCCAAATGAATATAAATCAATAGAGAACACCCAGTGCATTTGTTTTTGAAGGAGTGCGGTCCTAATATCTGTCGCAAATCGAGAATCCCCATTGACGCCCTATGGGGCATACATAGAGGCTGGCATCTTCTAGTGTGAAATCCCCACAGAGTGACAAATATATTGGGTGTTTTGTAACGTATTAAATACGGATTACAGAGCCAAAAATAGCAAAATTTCCACTGGTTTCCGAGTTAGTCAAGAAGCACGGTAATCAACCGATTTTATTGAGTTTATCACAGAGCTAGCACCAGTGGAATCGTGGCCTTAAAACCCTATCTTAATGTCATCATATAGAATTAGACTTTATTACAGGTTGGCTTCATATCGTGATAACGATAAGTAATACTTATTGCGAACTACAAAGACAGTAGAAATGTAATCTTCCATTGATGTCTGTCTCAAAGAAATATTACCTGGTGAAAAACAACATTATCTGTTGTTAGTCTATCACGCGAAGCGTCGATAGACTTCTGTAGACGGCAAGGTGGTTTTGCTATGAACTCAAAAATTGAGGACGAGGTGTTGGGGATGAGGTGTGGGGATGGACCCCCCCTCCCAGGATGAAGGATGGACCCCCCCTTCTGCTTACTACTTTTATACCTAACAGGTAAACTGTGTTATCCCATGCGTCATAGACATTTTACCCGGCCTACCCGGGTAATTCTCTCGTTAGAGTGGGTGTCGATTGACACGCTAATAGACCATCAATAACTACTATACTGGTCTCTTCTAATTAGTCACTTGTCGTCTATATCAAGTGTTCTTTAAATGATACTCAGATTATTTTTAAGTAAACAAAAGAGGTTAAGAACTAAAAGGAATCAATGAGGCTTAAAATAACTTTAATATCGCTTAACACATAATCGTGAAATACTTATTTTAATCACTGAAATTGATATGTCTAATCATATATGTATTTGTTCCATTCATGTTAGTTTTTATCAAGCCAAATCTAAAAGTAACTTTAATGAATCACAAAAAAATGGACTTATCTGAGTAAGCTCCCACGCCCCTAACATAGCTGTACGACGTAGACTCACATTGAGCAGAAAGCGGGTGCCAATCGAGGTAAGGTTACCAGAACTCCAAGTACCGTAACCAGAGACCGTAACATATTGGCCTACATACGACTGTGATGAAAACTACTTTCCTGGTCAAACCAAAGAGCACCAGTGGCTCCACAAGAAAACATTTTGATAAAAGTTTGGAACTTATTTGATTGCATGAGAAATCCATCTACAAATCCATCTAGAAAGTTCACATTCTATTTCTGTCTCTTATCCCTAGTAGCCTAATGTTGAAGTGTCCCCACGCGATGATACAACCATAATTAGCAGACTTAGTTAATGTTCACAGAAATGTTACATAATTCTTAAAAGATAGAGAAGCGAAAAGCTTTTAGGAAGTTTCTTGAAGAGAACAACTCGCACTTGTACAGATCTGCCCTGACACTAAGTGAGGTTAAAGGTTCACCTGAATTACTAAGGTCGACGTCAATTGGAAAGCTTTGTCTCAGTTTCCACATTAAGTAACTCAATAGTCGTCTGAGTCACTAAGTTCTTACTGACAGTAGTGAAATAAAAATAGCTACAGTGCAGTTCGTCTTCATTTGAAACACCGTTAAGAATAAAGCATTGGATTAGGTATTTGACAAAACGAGAAAAAATTCTATTGTTAAAAAATGTCATTTCGTACTCTGCATACCTATTTCTACTACGAACAAATGAATGTACACAAATACAGAAAGCAAGAAAGGGTCCGATTTTTCCTGTACTGGCCAATTTGCAGTGTGGCGTGTAATGTGTATTACGCAGTTGTGTAAAGTAGTGTAAAGCAAAGCATCTACATTTGGTAGTAGCTAAGCTGAGTGTGTTTTGCTTTGGGGTACTTTCCACACCCCGCCATTGGGACTCAAACAGCCAGCTGCCATGTACATAAGATACAAGTCAATTAGCATTTTGACACGGGTGCTCGTCTCACTTTGTTATTACGTTTCTATTCTGCACGACACTCATTCTCACTCATTCTCATTACACTGTCTTACTTTTCATGACTGTTAAATGAACGCCAAAGCAACAAGAACAGACACAGGTTAATTGAAGACGTAAATAGTTCCTCATTGAGGGAAACGCACAGACCGGGTAGAGAACACGTAATATAGGGTCATCACGAGAACGAGACAAATTTAATCTCTGACTTGCCGAAAACATTTTGTAGCGCACTATTTCACAATAGGTAAATAGTAAAGAAAAAAGTTATTATCTGACACGCAGAATTCCAGAAAGAAAAGAATGACAATCGGTACATTCAAAAGCACCATACAAACGTGTGATATCAGAATGAGATCTGTTTGCAGTGGATTTACAGGCGTTCCTTCCATATGGAGGCACACCACACCACGCTATGCCAACAAAAGAAGCATCTAATATTGGTTCTACAGGCCACGTAGGATCGAAATCGAATAAATCGAGATAATCTTTGTAGAAAAGAAAAGAAATCAAATTTAGTCCAGTGTGTTGTGGGTTTGTGGTCACAAATGTATGATGGCGACGGTCACACAGTTAAGAGAGTTTCTATTGAAATTGTGGTTAAAGTTTTTTGACGAAAAAGTATAAATCAAGACAGGAATAGGATTTACCTGCATTAAATTTCTATACGAACTGATTTGATAAAATTAGTGTATTTCAATGCCATCTATTTACCAGAACGTTTCCAAATATGCTCAAAATACGTGATTTGAAATTGAAGTACATGTACATGGATGGAATTTCGATCTCTTCCGTAGTGTTCTTAAATACAAACGTGAAACGATTGTGTGAATGAGCGCCACTGCATTCCATTCCCATCAAATTGATAAAAATTGAGTTGTGGTTATTATCGTTAGGTAATTCTAAAAAATGTATAAATACGTAAGTTTCCTTCCTGATACGGTCAAGTCAAGTCAAGCGCTCACACCTTAAGCCCCAACCTGAGTTCCACTTGTGTTTCATTTGACGGAATAAGAACAGTCAAGCTACAGATTAACATCAAGGAAGTCCTAATTAATTACATACAGAGCTAAACAACTGTGTTTTGACCTAAATATACATTTGTAATATCGAGGAACTGGAATGAACAATGTATAACGCTCTTGACTGTTTCGTAATATATTGTTATTGTATGTTGCAAGTTCTTGAAATATGAAGCCATTTGTGACCTTAATATATCTCCAAAGAATTTAAATTAACATAACTAAACAAAAGTCGTTATGCACTGCGGTAAATAGCTGCGACATAACTTGAGAATTCATTTGGCTCCGACTATTGGGCAAAACAAATTTTTATGTTATAGCATAACAGCTGAGTATTTATAAATTTCAATTCGGAACTAAATTTCATTCAAACAAAAGCATTTTTGTGCAAGTTTCATTCTTTCACAATTTTCTTTCACAAATTAGTGCAGCGGTACGGAAGATTTATCTGGCCATTTCAATTAAAAGAAAACCTTTAGTTCAAAGTCATGCAGCGGTACGGAAGATTTATCTGGCCATTTCAATTAAAAGAAAACCTTTAGTTCAAAGTCAAAGTGTTGGCCCGAGATTAGATATGCGATTCTGCGATACTTGACCGAATTGGTTTATGCTCCGTTTACATGTTTAGCAATCTGTAAAAAGACTAGAACGACAGTTCTAAGACTTCGAATATAGTTTATTAACTCTGGTACAAAAATACATGCAGTCTCATCAAAGGTGCAAGTTGAACTAATGAAGTAATCAAAGATGG
>JBCAUI010529696.1:0-24088 GCA_038406195.1 Haplosyllis anthogorgicola | reverse complement strand
TAGTTTGTATGATTGATTAAATAAAGTAGCTTGCCAACTAAATTTGCTTAGTTGTCTTACTTTCAACGCGGACTCCCCCGTCTACTGAATAACGGTACGACATACAAACCTGTGAAAAACTTAATGAACATTATTAAATTCAACAAATTTGAAAAATGTTTCACCAAGATATGTGCCTTTGAACGGAAATTATGTGCAACAAGATGTAAGATCTTAAAAGTTACACCTGCTTCTGAAACACCCACCGGCTCTTTTCATAAATTTATCTAGAGAATCTAACTAACTTAACTAATTTAAGGCGACGATCTAAAAGTAGTCTCGATTGAAACAAGTCTGATTTCAGTAGTACATGAAGGTGATGAATTCAGACTTTCAGTGGTAAATGTAGGTGTTTCTTTCAACAGTGCTCCAATATCAGAACTTGTATGATAACATTTGATACATGTATAAAAAGTATAAAACATTTACTGCAAGGTTGTTGAGTGTTCTTGTGAAGTCGCTTCCAGGCTACATGATACAGTGAAAGCGATACCGCAAAATTGGGTTTCACAGTATGTTCAGGAGTTACAGCAATTGCTAAACTTTATTGAAGCCTTCCAACGATACTATATTTATAAGGTACTTAACAACTGCGATTACTGCACTCTCTACTGTATATTTTCATGTGGTAAAATTTACTTTTCAATGCCCTATGTGGTTTTATTAACCTTAGAAAATGATTAAGTATCGAATCCTGGAATGGGTAGATCTTTCGTAACATTTTACATTTGATCATATTCTATAACCCTGGAGATATACATAACGGCAATAGTAACATTCGAAAACTGAAAACAGTGATTCCATAAACAATATTCACTGTAAATGTAACATTATTCTCAGGAGAGACATCATAGATAAATTAAACGTCAAGGAGTAAATCTTCAGCATTTACTGTTTTATGTTGATATGTCTGATCTTTAAAAAATGGAAATTGTGTCCGCTACAAAATATTGGCCTTTCAGAAAGAAGATTGGCGCAGACGGAATGACATCTGCTACGTCTAAATACAGAGAAATTTAATAACATTATTTCATTGTGTGACATTTTATTTCATTTGTAATTGAAACTGCGGAGAAAGTGCAAGTCAGTCGTCTACCATATCATTCAATGACACTTTTTTATGAGATAACTCTTGGCGGTTCGGTAAAGCAATTTTCTGGATGTTTTATTATTTATGAAACGAATAAAAGCCGTCTTATATAAAACAGTAATCTTTAATATCATATATCACTCTTTAATTTCACTTTGTAAATAGTATATAACTTGAAAGAAAACAAAAAGTTGAAAGAATTATTAGCCATTTGAAATTTAGTACATAATTGAAATTAAAGTTCATAATTGAATTACAATTACTAAATAAAGGCGTTCCGGGATAAACTTTTCATATCCAGAGATGGAGATTCCTGATTCAAAAACAGTTCATGAATTTGTAAAATAATGGATGGGGTGAAAGTAGAAAACGTTACGCCAGTCTTGAGAAAATGACTTCATGTCTAATTCATCGAGTTCCATCAATATATGGATGTGACTGTAAAAAATGTAGAAGCTGGGCCAGCAAATTGGTACTAATAGCTCTTAAGTACCTCAATATGCTACTTTGTCATGTTTATGGATGAACCAAACATCCATATTCCCATTATGTCGGCTTTATGATACAAGATAAGACCATCTCCATTATTCAGATGTTTTCCAGTCAATTTGCGGCAGAGCCTGAGAAAGTTGGGTTCAGGTCAGTCTTCTCCAGAGACTCATAAGATTGATTAGCTGTAAGATATAATCCAATTTTCCAGAACAAGGAGCAAGTGTCCCCACTAAAGTCAAGAACAAGAAAATAAGATGGCACGTAGGACATTCTGGTTCTTTAATAGACTTAGGTAATTAGCTAATGAAAGGAATGGACTATAATCGTGTAGAAGATCCAAATTGGAGACATAGTAGCGTAAGACTAAACTGTCTAATCTATTTTCGGCTACTTATTTGAAAAAGCAGTGTATTTATCATGTCAATAGAAGAGTGCCTAAGTCCAAGGATTCGTAAAGTAGAAATCAATGGAGAACCTATCTTATGTCCCTTCGACTGTTTTACTTAAAGGAGTATGTGAGAAGTGTGACTACCTGCTACACCTCACTACAACGTGTGCTCTGAATGAGCGAAAATTGGGGCCTTCTGATGTGACTACAAGGATCATAGCACACAAATGAGTAAGCATCCAGGTGACAGATTCACTCTGTCGTGGGAAGACATACCAAAACAGAAGTACCAACAGCCCCACAAGTGGACCTTAGTCCAAATAAAGCAAAAACTTTAAAAAGTAGTCAAACAAGAAGCTGTAGAAATAGAAATCTCACGACAATGTGCTTCCGCGAGGTCATCAAATTTATGTGTATATTTTATGAACAAAGCAGACATCACTTTCTCAGGTTCTAAACCATCCACATTCTGTGGAATCGGTATATCATAAGTATATAACGTCTACGGTAATTACAAGAAGACCATTTTGTGTGGACAATAGAAATATAATTATAAATTACAAGAGTGCTATCTATTAAATGGAAACCCGACAAATGAAATGAATTAAATGATGGCAAATAATAGAAGCCATGTACGTAAAATACATGTAAAAATTACATGAAACTTGCTGCCTGCTAGTTTTTACTCCTGAAGAATTACAGTTTCTTATATCTCTTGTTTTTGCCACAATGTTATCATTTTTATTACAGTAGATCTGTAAAGCGATAGATTGGACTGACATGATGCCGCGTAAAAGATACCAACATTCCTTACCAGTGATACATTCAGTTATTCAGTCTATCTGTAATGTTCTGTAACATTCTCAACCTCCGTATTCTGAAGGAGATAAATGAAAAGATATCACTACAAGAAGTTGGAAGATGATATTCTGGTAGCGCTTCCTCGAAGGGTAACCGGTTCTTTATTCTATATTCATCAACTACTTCTTTCTGTAAGTTGAAATGACATTTTAAATTTAATATTTGATATGTGAAATGCATGATTTATGCCAAGTGCAACCAAAATTGCTTTTGTCTGCAAAGTATGTACTTGAGCAAAATGAATTTAAATCACAACTCAACGCTGTCTAATATGTAATAAATATTGATGACTGCCTTTTGACAATAAACGTGTAGTCATAAGTCGAAGTCATTATAAAACAAGATGTGGGACAAAAGCACCCGATTCCATTTGTAATTTATCTACACAATTCATTGTCCTATTTGACGCTTATGTTATATACATTCACAGTTCAAGGGATTGCAATATCCTTCACATTAGTTTATTTATATATGATCATATTGTTCTTATGACCAGATATTCAGAGTTGAGAGTGGGGAAGTCTTGCTCATACGATTAACACTCCTTACCAGATAAAAAAAGATCTAACATAATGTCGAAAAGATCTAGTACAATCTGCCGACAGTATCTCCAATTATATTTTATCACTTGGTGAATTGTAAAATGTGCAGACCCTTCTTTTACACAGCTGTTTTGTATTCTTGTTGTCTTTTACTGCTACTGCTATAATTAAATTTAGTTAGTGCGTAACAGGAATTCTAAACAGATGTTCAGCTATTGTCTTGAGGAAAGATCGCGATTGCTGACAACGCAGTACCTCAAATGAAACGGTATTGTTTGCTTGTTGCACATGCATAATAGTCTGAAAATGCATAAACTGATAGGTAGTGTGTTACAAATTTAGATAGTTGACTCTCTTTACAAAATTTTTGTTACAAGAATTTCCCTTTCGCAAAGATTACTTCTCATGGTACTTTCAATCATCAAGAACCATATGCATAATTGTACATAATTGCATAGGTGTTTTCTCCAATTATCCCAGAATGATGAATTATTGTGTCCATAAAATGTAGCATCTTGATTGTAGCAATTTTCTATCATTATTAATAACATATTTATTCGTCCATATAACAAAGGTGACTATTACTTAACCAACTTTTCTGAGAATGATAATAAATGCACAAATTAATTGCCATTTTGCAAATAGGCTTTTTGTTGCCGCGTAGTTGGTTTACAAACATTTTGTAATTTCAATCTCTCGACGAAAAATACGTGTTTATGGTTCATAGTATAGTTTGTATTTTGTTCAATCAATTTGCAGTTAAGCTACTACTGTCATCCACGCGCTAATTTCAATCACCAAATTGATTTTTACTTAGTATTTGTACCCCATTGGGTGAACCTACTATCATTCACGTACTTTTATTGATGACAAAAAAAGTGTTCGTCCAATGCAGATTTTACTGTACACAATTTCACTCAGTGCTGTAACCCAAAAACCCCCACAGTTTGCGTTTGTATTGTTCTCAGAATGAGTTTCTCACATACATATCCTTAACTGTATGTTTGGATACGGATAATTGCAGAGCCGTGTTCTTGTTGAGAATTTGTTTGACGGAAACGTTTGAACACAAGCTTTGAATCCTAACACCTCTCTTTCAAGACAAAACGTTACCTTAGAATTCGTGCTGTAAGAATTCCAAGGAAACATCTATTCTGTGGTGTTACGTATCCAAGGGACTGAGTTGCCTTTCCAACCATCTGGGTTGACTTCTGCCAGTACCTTCAAATAGCAAACATAGGCTTACATGATAGATCGCTGTTGCTTTAGATGCAGATTAAATTGATACTTTCAAAAAAATGGCTTATGTCTCAACATAACACTGAACAGAATTGCTGCCAATGTAAACCTAATAAATACTGATTCAAGCATATTATATCGGTGATATAACTCAACAAATATCCCTAGTATTACATCAAGCTTTACACGAGATGCGTCAAATTAAGCTTCGTTAGATACTGGAAGCGAATAAGAGTTACTCTAACTGTAACAAATGCTTAAAGCAAACATTTTCGTATCTTTATAAGGATGTTCCATTGTCTGCACTCTGAATATCGACTCGGCGGCCTATGATTATCCAAAGTACTCTATCAAGCATTCTATCAGTAACCAATATTGGTCTGTCACTAGCAATTAAGATCAGGACAGCTTATTCTAATACAACGTACAAACTAGTTGATTGCTGCCGAAATTATTCAATGACATTGGCTGTCAAGGAGATTGTAAAACGGCTTAGTTGGCACTAGCTATTTCTACATTAATGTATGCTAATAACTTTACAAGGACATAATTAATCGTTCCTTTACCAATTTATAATATTACCCTTCTTTGCAATGCTTAAAAAACAATGGTGCGTTTTATTCACTTTATTTACTTGCAAGAAGCAAAAAATGTTTGCTTGATACAAAACTGATCCAGTTTAGCACCAGAGTTTGGAAGAGATGGTTTTATCACAAAAAACAACGGAAGTTCACCATGCCCTGCTATTTGGGGCACAAAGCCCAACACAAGTTTCTTCTGTTCTTATTCAAGTTAAACAACAATACAAAGTTACTCTCAATGTGCCACTAAGGACGAATAAGAAACGGATAGTTTTAGACTATTAAAATCTATTGTAATGAGCTCAAACTGTTGTCATCAGTGTGCACGATGTATTACGCACAGTCGTGTGGTTATTAACCAGAAAGAAAAATACCACAATTCTGTTTTTCTGGTTTGCATTATTTGTTGTATATTTTTACTCTCTTTTTTTGGTAACAGATTTCTCTGATCATAATTGTCCATAATTGGATAGGTGATGTTTAATTATCTCTTGGTGATAAATGAGATTGTTTATTGGACAATACATCTTGAGAGTAGGTTTATTCAGGCTCATTATTACATAAATAATTGTCTGTGTAATGGAGTCTCACATTATGTTGCCATAATAAATAATTAATTGCTTTAGATAATTTTGGAGGCCTTTCGAAACCATAAAACATCCAAGATTAGAAAATGCCATGTTTATCTGTTGCTTATATCCAAGTGTATGGAAAGAAATGGTTTCTGCAACAAAACAATGAAAACATGAACCTCAAAGGTATAGTTTTCGACTGAGTATACACTACTGTTTACATAAATAAGTCCATGGTAATTTCTACAGCGTGTACCTCTCTGCTGTCGGCAATTTGAATTCTGGACAGAAGCATATGGAAAGACATAACAGATGGTCCAGATAGTAAGTACAGCCTTGTTGAAAGAGCTCCATGCATGTCAACATAGTTTTTATACAGAAACACTGCCAAGATCAACTACAAATGCCATAGATACAGATGAGACTGAACGAAAAGATACATTCTGTGTTGGGTATTTGATGGCTTGTGCTTCTTCAGACGTTTCACTTTTCAGTCTCAATCCACAAGTTCTACGGATTCCAAAACACGGCAGACAACAGCCTTTCTTGCCATAATTTTCGGACAAGAGACGTAATAATTCCGAATTAGACGGTATTTCTACACCTCAATACATCAATCATCACACACAATAACTAAATATGAGTTTCCCCCATATGTTGCATGACAGCACTAACTGATAGGCCTTTCACGTTATTACGAATTGGATATTAGGAATCTACGAGTTGTAAAATAAATCAATGTCGATCAATCTCGCTAGAATCCTTCCGTGACCCGCTATTTAACCTGGCTTATATGGTTTCATTGGCTTGTTTAGGTGATTGACTTGCAACAAGCATTATTAACCCATTCCTTAGAGGCATATAGAAAGAGACCCGGCAGCTTTATTCAGGATAGAAGAATGGTGTCAATCATCGCGGTTTTTCTTCATAATTCATCTGGTGGCATGCTATTAGCTAGTTATTTTTGAAACTGGATAGCTGGTACGTGGCTAATCAGATATAGTAGTAATACCTTTTTTGACAATTTGCTCTTCTGGTGACAATCCAGACATGTTATAATACCAAATTTGTAAGCACCTGCAGCACAAATTGAAAACTCTTGTTTGATGCGTTTTTGTCTCATATGGCAAGAATTGCCCTGTATGGGTCAGCCTGGAATTTACTTTTGTGAACAATGAGAATTCCCCTTGGCCTTTGTGTGAGTGTGACAGACAGCGTGAGTCTTGTGTCTTTATTACACCGTGACGAAGGTTAAACGAAACCGCCTGTGCCAACAAGGTTTCTACCATCACTCTGTCAGCAACTGTTACCATGAATACCCCGACGCAGCTAGCACAGCACTCAGACCGGAGTTAGGAGTAACGGAGCTAAGAGCTAACTGCCAGGCGTTAGATACAGAGAACAGATACAAATGAGAAGGATTTTAGTTGTTTCTGAAACTTTTGGTTTAGCCCTCATGTTGACATGAAAGGAAAAGTTATTTGTTCTACCATAACATGATACAATACGGTACAATATTGCTGTACTTTAGCTAAGCTATACCAAGGTCGTAATTCCGGTGAAAGGGGAACTGTAAATGTACAAGGTGTCCGTAATTAAGCTTCATTGTTGATGTATATAGTTTGCCTGTGGGCATCCTCTGCAGTATATGTGGCACCAACTGTTGCATGTCCCTATTTAAATTGCGGCTATTTAATGAATCTGCTCCGCTGCAGATCCATTACGCTTTCTACTTAACTCTTACCAAGGCTACAAAGATAAATCATGAGCTACTATAATAGAGGAACTAGATAATCAAATGTTACTCTCTTATTCATTCGGAGGTCATTACAGAACAGCTGCAAATAACGTAGAATAATAGATTAAAGCATTGTTTCCACGTGATGTACATAAATAACAAAGTACAAAGGTAATAAAAGTAATACCATGCAGCTTCAATATGAAATGGTCAGAAAGATGATTTCGTACAATTTAACGAACGATATAACTATGGGAGAGATAGGAATAAATATGTAAATTGACTGTAATAATTTGGTTACCTCAGGTCATCTCTTGCAGTGAAAGACTCATTTCACAGCTTGTGTACATGTGGAAAAAGCTGTTATGTAGATTCTAAGTGAAGGCAAATAACATTTAGCAGTGTGGAATAACGATGCCATTGAACAATGTAAATGAATGTATTGTATTGTCACGTATTAGGTTCCTCATTGGGGATTTGACCCAGCTCACCTAAATACTGCAGAATAAGCATTATCCCGTAATAAATGGTACTGCGCTGGGCAAAAACGGCAGTAAACTGACAAGTAAACACATTGCTTATAATGAAGGGCTGACATTTCTATGGTCTACTTAGTCATGTTTGTAGCTAAACCTCACTATGTGATGTCTAGAAAAAGGACACTGATAAAGACTGATGTCACTTACATTCAAAATATAGTTCCTTTGACCTTCAAAGACTGTATTTTGAAAAAATCTAACGTATACATTGACTTTATTGGATTGAATTGGTATTGGAGGATGTTTCATTTACAAAGGCACCTTGAGGTCAATGAGATGTTTACTCTCAAAACATTTCTGAACATTTGGAGTTAAACTAGTAACTTAAGCTTTACAAGGTTTGTATTGGATTGGCCAATTTTAATGAGAATTAATACCATTTGACCTTATTACACAAAAGTTGGTACTCTTAAAGCGGTAACCTAATTCCAATATCCTGTGGAGACTATTGATGCAGATTGTGATAATCGTGGAAACGTTTCATTTATTGGAAATGAGAAAGTTGTAAAATGCGTGCAAACATTATTAGTAATCTACGTTACATATTTGTTGTTCATTCATGAGACACAGTTAGATAAGCTGTAACATCTTGTACACTGACTTTTTTCTTCAATGTTTATTCTTCTGCCTCATTCACATATTAATTACCACATTTTACATAACAACAAAAACTTCCGAAACAAAGGTTGACATGCAGAATGGTAATTTAGAATGAAGATAAGTCGCCACGAAAACTATCAAGTCTATCAAGTCTCCTCGTCTGCTGCATTGACAGAAAAGAAAAGTAGTAAATAATAAGGATTTTAAATGTTTCCCATTACCTACCAATTAAGTTTCTTCAATCTACCTAAATAATCTGTCCAAAATAATATCCATCATTGTTCGTTTGTGAACCAAGTCGTGGTAATACAATTATCATGAAATTATCATGAAAGAACCTTTTTTTCTCTTGCCTTTATGTTAACAAATGACAAAGTTTGACGAGGAAAATGTGAGAAGTATGCCATTAAAATTCTTATGTAATGTCAGTTCGAATCATACTTAAAGGTTAGCCATGGTGTATTTTTGGATAGAAATTGAACAGTTTGAAGAAGTTTAATAAAATATTTTGTATGTAAGTACGTGTCATCATACATTTTGACACCAAAGGGAAGAGATACTTCTTTGGCTTTCTAACACAAATTTTGAAAGGTACGTCTTCTTAAGTGCCACATATTTTCACATCAATGATATGCAACTTGTACTTAGAGTTTCCTGGTATGATTATTATAGCATAAATACGGTTCAATTTATAAGAAATGTGAACTGCAGAAGGGACATTTTTAATGCGAGATCGCGCTAGTTTCCAAACGACGTCCCTTTGTAAAAACATCTACATCGACCAATAGTGAGGCATGCTTTACCATTGAATATTTCATCGCGCACTTTAACCTTTAAAGTTTTATTGGCTGTTCGTGTAATAATACAAGATGTACTTTTTACTTAGTTTGTCACGCAATGCATATACAGAAAACTGTAATAGACATCACCTTCTTTTTCAACCGCTTCGCATGAAAACGGCAAAAGACAAGTGATCATTAAACTAGAAGATATATATTTATAAGTGCAACTAAAAAGAACAGTTTGGATGATACACAAGGAATATTGCCAACGCAGCCGTGTTAAGTTATAGAGTAAGGGTAGGGAAGGGACTGTTTAAAGGAACGACCTTGGTTACTTGAGGTATATTTCTCGTGATTGGTTCATTCTTGCTATGAAAGAATAACATTCAGTTGATATCTTTCAGGTACACGATGATTTGTACACAGTATGAGAAGTAACTTAGTCACCCGTGATAAATCGATCACTTACAGTCTCCACATTAAATGACAAATTACTCTTTTTGAACACTTTAAATGATGTGATTTGTCAATATCCTTGTGAAATTTTTAGTTGTGCAATTAGCCACACAATTATGTATGATGTTATAAAAGATGAGCGGTTGTGTGGTCAAGATCTTCTCATGGGAGAAAGTTTCCTTTCGCAATGAAATAAATATCTGAAAGAAGTGACAGTTAAGATATATTGAGACTTCATTGGAGAGACTGGGATTATTTCAACTGTGAAATATACATGAGAACTACGGGTAAATCGTAAAATTGCTGTAACGAAGCTGTCAAAGGTTCTAACACTTGATCTCCTCTTCCCATTGTGCAGGTGTCTGTAACTTTGTTAAAAAACAGAACTCGCTGGAAGATGTCAGTATGCTATACATTCATAATGAAGACCGTATTGCTTTAAAAACGCACTTTTTATCTCTCCGGACTACAAATAATCGTTGAATTAGTTTCGTTTCCCTATTCATAGAGAGAGCTTGGTTGGCACCCTCAATGTCGAATGAATGCATTATCCCACCAGATCTTCTACGGTATCAATACTCTCGTCTCAAGATAAAACAGGATAAAGGATCTTTTGGTATCAAAAAGGTAATTTCAATGTTATTTGACAAAAGTTTAGAGGAAACCATATCAATGTATGAAGACGCTTTCATGTCAGAGTTGTACAATGGAATGTATGTACAAAAGACTTTTTACGGAAGGAAGTCTGGCTGTTCTGAAAGTCAAATGTGGTATCATAAGACTTGCCGACTGGAGTAACAATTAACAACACAAAACCAGACAATGCTTGTTCGTTCTTGACCCAGACATTTTATACTGTACTGCTGCATGAGAATATTTTCATTTGCTTCTAGAAGAAATTTCGATTCGATAAGTTTCTTTAATCCGCAATAATAATATTGAAAATATAAAACACAGAGAAGTTTGTCGAGATGATACTTCGTAGATATGCAGCAAGGCTCCACCTAGGACTTCTCTTTGGCAAACGAAGCCTTAGATAGATGTTCCTCAGCACTGATGAAGTCATCAAGGGTTACATCTCTAGAGAAATTAAACAGACTTTGTCCAGTCCAATTAGAAGGATCAGTTCCTTTGCCACATCTGAAATGTCATGTGAGGTGTTTGAAGGAGTATGATGCAGCTGGCTGAAGCCTTGCATATTTACCCTAAAACGTCTTTTGTTGTGATTCAAATGAATTACACATTTTAACCTGACACTTTATTTGTTTAATGCTTTTCTGGATTGAAACAATGATTAGCTTCATCAAATAAAAAAGTATCCATTTTAGGACGAGCTTTTGTCTTGTAATGGTTCCAACCAAATTGTCTATTTTCTACACATATAAGACAGTGAAATTAGAGAAGGAATTGGGGAGAAAACATTTTCTACTAATGGCCAAATTTGACAAGGAAATGAAGAAATGTAAAGTAACTAATGACCTCTGAATCTTGTGAGTCCCACTGTGAAGCTGAGC
The DNA here is from genome assembly GCA_038406195.1 of Haplosyllis anthogorgicola. NCBI lineage: Eukaryota > Metazoa > Annelida > Polychaeta > Phyllodocida > Syllidae > Haplosyllis > Haplosyllis anthogorgicola. Next base: position 12,655 of record JBCAUI010529696.1, on the reverse strand, counting down.
TGACTGCAAATAACACAAGACCCATAAACCTTGTCTATTGTCTTACACAGATAAGTTTTTGAATGAACATACTTTGTGAATTTAAGGAAGCTTTTGCTTGTGCATTTGATCTGATTTACTTTTAATAAGAAAAAATGAGGAGGTCGTCTAAGAATGTCGGATAACGTGTAGCATGCTGGTTGACAAATTTATGACGTCCCAGCACGTGATCAAACAATTCTAAAATCCAAACAATAAAATAACTGTGAAAGCGAAACTTGGCTCAGAGAACAAAGCCACAATAAAGAAACAAGGAAAGAAGAAGTAACAGTCCCCGTTTCCCTCCTAAATATTGGCACTCATTGACAGTGTGCTCAAAAACATCATGAAACACACAAATATAAACAATCGCAGTCCGTCACATCAAGTACAATTTCGTATTATCTTGTCACGCACGCTGTTGAAGATTTATGAATTGGTGACCTTGTCCATGAAATCTCCCAATAAGGTGACCAACTTTAGTAAGACTTAATCCATGATTTACATATTTACAGTCAAATATGGTGAACTATTAAGAGTCACCTACATTCAACACCTTCTTGTCGGTTGTCCGAATGTAAAGTAGGATTTTGTTTAGTAAAACATGATCTGAAGTTTGCAGACTACTACGGCTGAGAATCTTTAACAATAGCCTTCTCTTCACTGATGAGCTCTACCAAATAGATCTCTAAAAATAACTAAATTAACTGATTTAAATAGGAAGTAATGAGAGGATTCCTTCAAGTGAATTTTGACGAGAAAGTCTGGTGTTGTTTGAAATAAAGAGTGCAGTTTCCTTTGACAGATTTGGAATTTTGTTCGGTCTAAACATATTAAGATTGCAATAGGTAAAAAAGCTATTCATTTTGATTTCATCAAGAGTAAAGCTGTGACATAATATTACTAATTTTACGTGAGATCATTTTGTCCAATGACATATAAATGGAATACATCCGTACACTGTTTCTGGATTCTAAAGACTGGATGTAAACGCTCGTATGGACATCTGATAGTGTAGTAGTAGTCCTGTCATCCTTTTGCATGTCTGATAAAATGCAATTAACGAAGGTCAAATTTTCTCCATAAAGGGACAAGAGTATTAAGTGGATATGTATAAGGTATGCTTAATTAAGCTTCATTGTTGATGTATACAGTTTGCCTGTGGGCATCTCCTGCAGTAAATCTGGCACCAACTGTTGCATGCATGCCCTTCTACTTTGCATGCTATGTAATGTGTCCGTTCATCAATTTTACATTCTTCCGTCAGAAAATTTATTGTGTATATAGTTAATTAGTAACTATACAATATCTGCCTAAAATAATCCAAACTAAACTAAGAGTGATTAATTGGACAAAAGAAGCCTAGTTTTAACCCTTTCAATACTGCCTATTTTGGATATTTTCTTGTGAGATTTTGAGAGAAATGACTACTTCAGAGAAAAAAATCATAAAAAAATAAGTACTGATAGCAGTATGTTTACAATGCCATGTGTCTTATGTGGACATATTTCTCTTTCAAAGAGGTTGGTTTGACAGTTTCTCTGTTACAATTCTCACTAGATGGGATGATGAGTTCAATTTTTGGGATTTTTTTGAAAAAGATGTTCCTCTTTTGCAAGTGATTGGCTTCTTCAAAGTTTACATTTATTCCAGGAGGCTTCCAAAAAATATGGTGGGCTGCCATATATGTCTGCTTATGATAGGTGATGTATGCATAAAAAAAGTAGGCTGCACTCTTTGCAAAAAAAAATTCGGAAAAAATTCACCCCCTAACACCAAAAACAAAAACAGCAATATTTTAAGTGACGTCTTTAGGGAGGTTTTAGAGCACCACCTAGGCATGTGAGGTATGGCAGAAATTTTATATGTGGAATACAACTTGTTATGAGCAACTTTGTACCAACTCGGCAGAACTTGGTCATACACTTCATATTAAATAAGCCATGTGTTCTGAGGACGATATAATGTTTACTACCCCCTAGCAGCGAGGGGACTCATATCCAAGGGGTTAAAGGATCCGTTTATCTTCACATACATACACATTTTATATTAATGAAAATTAGACGTGATATTTTAGACTGTCCACTTAAACTATTGTTATTGAAATACACTGTTGTATAATAGCAATGTTTCATGTTAACCATTATTATGATTTATTTTATGCATTTTTACCCTGGAGTAGACTGTATCCACAATCTTTGTGAGGATCATTGGATTCCTTGTGCAGTTGTGAAGTCAAACTGACGATACATCTGGGGCCCTCTTGCTGATAGTAAGCTTTGATCAGGGTTGGATTATCCCCACGGATAATCCGGTGTACCTGTGCCCCGGTGTACTTGCCGGCTATGTGACCTTCCATAACTCAGGTTGCTGATGTAGAACCCTTTACCTGTGTGCTGAGTAATACCTACTGACTGATTGTAATTCCACAGTCTGTGTGGATTAGCCATTAATCCACTCTAATCCTCTACCGTCGATCTCAGTGAGAAGAGCAGGGAAGATTGATGCAGAGAAGACTTCATTTAGTCTGGCAGCTGGGGTGATCGTCACAAGATATATGGCTGAATTTCTTGTTCAATAGTAAATCAACTATAATTTCGTTAAATTTGTACTGTGCATACCAATTATGGTAACAACGGGTTACTGGGTTGGTACTGAGAATTGCATACAGGCACACTGAAAATGTACATGGTTGTGAGTATTCGCTGTTCAAAACAAATGCATACTGTATGTACACCATTCAAGCGTTTTACAGAATGAGGATAAAGGTCTCAAATAATTGCCTACATCCTTAGTTGTTCTGATATGAGTGTAATGCTTATTTTCCTGATGTCAATTATTTTGATAAAAAGTATCACAATTGACTTGCTGTTCCGGTAACCTCCAGTAAAATGTTTCCTGCATAAATATCAAATGTTACTTTTATCTTCTCTCTTCCTTTGATATTTTTGGTGGAAAACGTACACTTTGGCAGTCTGAAAATCTAAAGCCTCTATCATTGCTCTGTGATATTTTGCATAAAGGATACATTGCATAGCTTGTAACGTATCAGGATAGATTGCTTTTCCATGTTTTATGATGAAAAACATCATACTTTCCGAGCGATATTTTCCAATATTTCCCAACCTAAATTTTTATGTTTCCCAAGGTGACCATGATCGAGGCAGAAAAAAAAATACCCACGTTCATAGCATCAAAGTATGAAGATTGGCAGATACGGAATATTATGGTGTATTTTACCACAAGGGATGTCGGCTCTGGATGATCAGCTGCCGTCGGCTTTAGTTATCAACTTCCCAGATCAGGACAATGTAGTCGCAGACCAGATCCCTGCGGCACCCGAGAAACACGGGTGTTGACCTAGATTTACAAGCGGGTAATCCTCGTTGGGTTTAAGGCTGGGAGATTCTTCTCTTCTTCACCAACAGGATCTTGTTTTCTGTTGAAATATCTACATCTTTGTGAATGTGCATGCCTACTTGAACTGGGAGCACGTTTACCATCGGCATGATCACTACCAGACTTCTGGCTATCAGTATTCAGTCTCAACTACGAGAGCCAGATTAGATCAGGAGTGTTTGTTTTTCTCCTGAAAGATTGTAAATTTCAAAATGAACTTGGGTTTCTTGCCGAATAGCATGCAAATGTTCGAGGCAATAACAGATTAGCTGCAACTCTTGACTCCCATTTACTTGAGTTGGTTGAAAAATAAATCCCAAGATATAAATGTATGTACTTTCCACGACATACTTGCCACCTCCTATTGATTCAATACAAGAATTAAGTCATACCAGCTTTTATTGCAAAAAAAAAAATCAAAAAATCTATATTGATGATTTTGTAATAAAAATGCAAACTCGCATTCAAGAGGGGATTCCAGTTATTAAGATGTTAGTGCCGACAGTGAAACTGTACAATGAGATTTATTGGTTAGTTATCAATTTGTGACCTGTAACCACGGGTTGGTAGTGATAACCACAACAAAGTGCAGTCGGATCCCCTTATTATCTGCCTGCATCTTCACCTGCAAAATAACAGACGTCCAGCGAAAGAAAGGCAATACAAACTGTTACCACGTAAAGTTGGAAACCCTTTTAGATCCTGAGGGGATCTAGGCTAGAATGACACACTTGGATACCGTCACACTGTGAGCAAGATCGTTTTGCCAAGCAACCATTTTGAATTTTTACTCTTTTTTTTTTTTTAAATTAGCAATACTGCTTTTAGAAACTTTGTTGTGTCCCATTCCCTGCGGAATTGTTTTGCACTGTGTGCTGAATATTTTGCCCAAATAGCATTGATTCCCGTACAAAAACTGTGGCAGAATGTAAAGGCACTGAAAATGGGGAAGTGTAATGGACAAATTTATCATTGTTTCGGGAAGCCTTTTAGAGTGGAAAACACAACAGAACAAAAATTAACGAGGCTGTTGTGTGAATTTTTCATTGCTCTCCGGAACTCCAAACAGTGTGTTTTTCTTCACTGTCTGGACGGTAGCCTTTGATCTTGCATCCTTTCAACACCAAAAGGATCGGTACTTTGGACAAGAATGCTTCGGTGGCATTCAGTAATGTACAGTAGTAGTGGTGCGCTACTCTTCTTGTGCTCCCGTAGAGTACTACGTATCCAGTATGCACCTGTGGCTAATTTGGGTTCATCCAGGATGAAAATCCGACTCACCGGACTGGAAGATTTCAAAACAAGCACTGAATGTTGAGAAGATGAGAAAGTAGCAAATGATGATTGCTTTATATTGTTGCAACTTTTGACATTTGGAATCCCGACCTGGATTTGAGAACACCAGATGCAGGGCAATTATTGCAAATGTTGCAAGACAACAATCTAATGCGGGAAGAATTGAGAGGAAACGGGCGTTGATAAGATAAAGTAACATTCAGACAAAATCTTCTGTTTAAATTTGTGTCAATTTGCTTCTGTGTCGTATTGTCAACAGCGGCAGGTTTAGATTGCCTGCAGTGGTTTCCTCGTTAAACATGGCCTACAAGGAGGAAAAGCAATATTGAGCCTTGTGATTGCAGGTAGTTGCTGCACCATCTATGTTTATCATATCAATTATGAATTGCACTCGTAGAACACGCAATATTTTCCAAAGTGATGGTGTTTTGTGCATTCGGGGAAACCAAATCATCCAGAGGGAAATTTTCTTATGAATTGTGCAAATTTGCCTGCAAGTTTTTCTGCAGTAACAGTTGGTTGTTGCTTGGAACTTGATGAGAAAGCAATATAAGCAGTTAACTATGCAGTCGATGGAAAAACGCAAGTAACTGCCAAGCCTCTTAAATTATTTAAAAAGAAGCCAATGAATTCTTCTTTCTTTTCCATAGGGGTGTGATAGAGGTCACAACAGTCTGAATCGATGCCAATGTTGTGATTGCCTTTCATGAGATGAGTTCCACAAATTACGTTTATTACATTGCTTTTGGTAGAAAACCAGTAATTTTGTAAACATTAAACGTTAATGTTGGAAATGAATTGCCGTGTTCAGCCAAACTAAATATAAATACCATCTTCACACCTGGTATTGACAATACCGTAATATTTCTGAAAATGACTTGGTTGTATGTTGTAAGAACATCAGTTGATAGAATCTTGACAATCCGATACGAAATTTGGTATGACAGTCACATAATCTTTTTTGGCATCGAAATTCAGATGATAGTAACACTAAACAGGTTTTTGCCAAGGAAGTACACCTGTATATATATTTTTTTCGTGCTGAAGTAAATATACAACGCCAATATCCGGAAAAATGTAGGGAATACGATCAACAAAGATTTTGAAATCAAAGACAACATTAGCTACATTCATGCGGCAAGCCTACACAAACCGTGCGGTGAAAATTTGTTTTTAAAATGTCACGAGATATTTAAGAGAGAAGAAAGGCTGAAAAATCAGCCATCTGTGTATGCAAAGTGAGGGTCACATAATATCTGGGACCTCCTGGCCCGTGTGACACCCAGCGTTCGCACTTGTCAAAACATTGTTAGGAAAAAAGTTAATTCCAAACATTCCCAGATTATGTACGGTTCTTGCGTAATCGAAATCGCATACGCGTTTGTGAAAACTTTATTCCATGGAAACACAGCAGTTCATTCGAATTATTGACATGATGTTTGTAGGTTGCCCTGAATACTTGCAAATGCATACAGCGAAATAATTCCATTGAGAAAAATCTCCCATTTTAAAAATGTTAAGTGCTACGATTGAACCGCGTTACTTTATTGAAACGCCGAATATAAAGAGAACGAAGAAACGGAAACAAAAAATAAGAGTAAAGAAGTTTCTGAATTAAAAGGTGAAGATGCGGAAATAATCTGACTGGAGCAGCTTTGGAGGAAATTTGTTAAGAGTGGATCCTATTATCCAACCTTACATACCCTTATCATGTAGAGCTTGTCTCATAGAATCCCTTTATGGCTGGCAGAGATTGCAGCAATCGCAGATGCAGGGACATGTGCCTGCTTTTCTACAAGAGAGCTTCATACATGTCAAGAGCGAATGCAATCAATGTTTAGCAATGGAACATACACTTGTTCTATTACTCGTACAATGCGCACGTATGCTTGCATCTGTTGTAGTTACAAGGCTTTTCTTAAGAAGCCCATTGAAAAGACATCCGTCCAATGAAGCAGTGAACGGGGCAGCTTACACTTGTCTGAAGAAATTGATTTCTGTTGTAGTTGTAACCTTGTAATACCAGTTTTTACACTAATGCTTGGTTTAATCTCGCCTTCGTTTTTATGAAAACGTCTAATTTCGCATACAAGAAATAGAACGGGTGGAATGACGAAAGGTCAAGAAGCCATCCTATTATCAGATCAATATAAAAATAATTTATTCAAGATCACGCATGTGTTTTTCCTGCTTTGTCTAGTTAGCCGTGACCCGGTTTCGCATGAAAGCTTATTGTTCACTTCGTACTTTAGCTTTGCCGTATGTGATGTCAATATAATTTTTTTATTCAATTCTTCCCTTAAACTTCAGTATACCCATATTTGTCGTTAGCCAGAGTACTTCTCCGGTTACTGCACCAGAAATCGGTGCGACCAGAGCACTGTTCAGGATGAAACAGATGCAGGTGACTGATAGCCGAGATTTATGCGGTCGGGATTTGAACGACTGAGGATTTGAAGAGATTGCTTCAATGTACATTGGACATTGTCGATATGTCGTGCAGAAGCCTTTGTTATGGACGCTGCAAATCCATCAATGGCATCGATTCCCATCTATGTATATTTGGGATATGAGGCTAAATTTTGTTCAAATTGGCTCAGAGCCGAAAATTGAATTGCCGTTTGCTTACACACTTGGGAATGGTGACCAATGGAACTTATTGCATTCTTGATGAATTGTCTTGATTTTGTATCTGCTTACGGCAACATGTTGCTTTTGATCAATTTTATATGGAGCCCATTGTAGAAAGGAATATTTGACTCCACGAATGATAGCAAAAGAAATTATGTATATTAAACGAATGATTGCAAAAGAAATAATTCAAATTCCGCAACTGTGACGTGGTCAGTGTACTGAGTGGTCAGTGATATTTAATCCACCGTGTTGTGTTAAGCTTCCTCTCGTCACTTTTCAGCTGTAACCTTTCGGGACGTAATTTTATTAAGTTAAGTTACAATAGAATTGTGCAGAAGGAAAGGAAAGATGATATAGACCTTAACGTAGCAATACATGTTTCATATGACTTTAGGACATGTGCTAGAGTTTTTATAGCATTTCCTGCTCCATGCACGGACTCTGCCTTTGTGTATGTGACCTTTTACGGCACATTTAGCAGTAAATTGTCATTCCGGGCATGCATCTGGGAGTTATATGTTCTGGTCTGAGGGGGAAAGACTTCTGAAAGGAGTGAAAGGTTGGGTTGTGTAGGGGATTGTGTAGCTAGATGCAAGATGAACCCCCTCCCCAGGGGCTAGATCAACGGCATTTGAAGTCACATCTTCATAGTCTGCCTGAGAGAGATGAATATTTCATTGTTAGCTGATTGAATAGATAGTGGTATGAAAGGAGAAGGGCCCAGGACTGGGATTGCAGGGAGTAGAGAATGTTCACAGTGATGGATGCCGTAGAAAGTGGTAGGCTGTGGGATTTGTTTAAATTCTATGAAATACAGTTTTTACACAGAATGCTGCATAGCGTACCTTTGAAATATGCTCAATAGAAGATGATTTTCCCTCAAAATTAGACATCGTTTCGAATTTAAATAGCATAATTATCTGATACATTTAAGGCCTTTTTTTTAAAAATCATTTGGATTACATTGCACTTTCAGGATTTTCAAAGTGCGGCGATCGGAAAAAAAATAAAAATAAAAATTGAACTTGGTCCCAAGAAAGCCAAACTGTTCATAAATATCGATAAAATATTTAATATTTCTAGATCGTCTCCTGACGAAACTTGTTACGATGCAAAAATCTTGCCGTGCGCATCATGTTTCAACCTCAAATGAGGTTGTTTTTTTTTTGAAATCCCGATTTCAAAGTGCGGCGGGAAATGTAATCCAAACAATTAAATAAACAAAAGCCTTATACAACCTCAACGTTTGGAATTAACATTTCAGAAATTTATCTTGTGCAAAGCTATCGATCCTAAAAGAAACTACTGGGTACATAGACGTTACAACTTGCACATAAAACTGATAAACCATTGTCGAATCTGCTATTAAATCACGTCAAAGTCGGATTCGAATAATTAATTCAGTATAATTAAATCGGTGAACAATTGAAAATTCTTCACCTCGGTGAACAATTGAAAATTCTTCACCAATCTTTAATTTATCTAAACGTTTCCTGTATGAATAATCAATCAGCTAGACATCAGTTCCACATCTGGTGCATAAACCAAAGAAAGAATGGTGGAAAACTTTTTTATCTGCGACGAATATCAAAGGCAACATGCAAAATCATTACATGAATTCAAACCACAAAGACTAATTAAAGTTATTTTTATCTCATGACAACGTTTCACAGTACATGTCTTTGTGGAATCTATTTATGGCGAAACTATAAATTTTACATTAGGTGGTCATCCGCGAGGGGATTAAGACGCTCGCTGAAATATTAACTACTTTTCATTGACGTAAGCGTACCAAGTACTCGCTTTTTAATTTAACTTCTCACTTTACTTGTGGTATTGCGTCCACTAAGAGGTATTTACCTCACGTCGTTTTCAATCTTAAAGTTCAACACTTGAGATATGTCTCACGATACATGTAGTGACATTTTTCGATACACGTCAGAGGCAAGTCTCACAAACATATGAACTTTCCCAAGGAACTTTCAACAGACAATCTTGTTACTCTTGTCTCTTTGTGACATCAATGAGTGGGATTCCTTACGTTTTGTTTTTATCTCCACTTGGAAGATTTCTGGGGGGGGGGGGGGGGGATAAACGTAAAATATCCACAGATATAAAACTGCTGGCACCTTTGATATTGCCTTGTACTTTATTTTATTACTTTATCCAAACAAACGGAATTCTAAATTTAGAGGCGGCGAATTTGAGTCACCGTCTGGACTTCTTCCTGAAGTTCAGAAAACCTGTGAAACGTCTATTCGCACCAAACGAATATCCCAACGAATAGAACAATACTGTATTAGACATCACACTTAATGTGGCAATGATACGTTTCAAGCAACGCACGCTTTACTTTATGTTTACAGCGTTGTATTTAAAAATAGTTCATTTCCATTCAGTAGTATCGGATTGCTCTCTTGCACCAATGTTGCCATCTTCAGTTTCTAATCAGCAAATTTCAGTCGTTCTACTGTGTGAACAACTAGCAAATCGTGAATGGGTAAGGTTCGATTCAGTGACTCGACCTAAAATTGTCTCGGGCAGCCAAAGATTTTCCTGCAGGGCAACATATATCTTACAGCGTTTCTTTGTTGGAGTCGTAAAGGAATCAAATTACTACAATTACTACATAAAACAAGTGCAAACAGGTACATTTTTGCATTAACCTCTCAGATATGAAGTCTGCACCTTCAACTGTTTGAAACTAATGTGGCTGCCAATGTTAAAATATCTGTCACTGGGATATATTTTTTGCTGTGCATAACTACACACAGAAAACGACGGACGACAGGCTATTTATGATTCTGTAGGTTCTTTGGCATTGATGCCTGTCAGCTAGACATTGATGTTAATTTTGCAACCATACATACAAGATGTTCTAATCTTTTAGACCAATACACACGGAAACAGATCACAGGCCAATGTCATTAGAAGGTCAATTTTGTCTTGTCATTTCTTTTATGTTCTAATGTTTATGGCGCCATGATGACTATTTTCGAAGCAGGCGCTGGGTCTTGAACCTGATTAATTTAATTTAGGATTAATTACAATAGTAATTATATTGCTTAATGGGACCAAAATAATCAAATACTGATTTTTGCTTTATATTATCAGAAAATCATTTCTAATGATTATCAATACATTACGAACTACATCTTTAAGTTAATGTAGTGCTCATGTGTATTCAAGATTTTGATACAAGTCTTGATACAAGTTTGACACAAATACACGGAGCAAATCGTTTTCAATTTTAATTTCAGAATAAAATCGCAAAAAAAAGAAAACGGGGAATCGACCACCTGTTTACCCGTTTTTCCATTTTTGAGATTTTATAAATAGCACCAAAACACCGGTAAAACCAGAATTCAACAAATCATTTCATTGTTTCCTCATTTTCTAGTTTTTAATTTAATTGAAAACGGGTATTCACGGTCCAGTTTCAGTTTTCGTGTATTTTTGAGATTTTTTAAAAGACAAAATAACTTTTGGAAACAAATTGTTGAATCTTTGTTTTCCCATTTTCTAGTTTTTGTGTAGAACTTGCTTTGAACGGTCACTGTTTATTAAGGTCACCTGCCTTATACGGCCAATTTTGATTGTAACCTCTTCTATTTCATGTTTATTTACGGCCAACCCTGGTATACGGCCACTAAAATTGGCCGTTTTCACCAATTTTGCAACAATTTTTGGTCACTTTTAAGATGTTTCATAGAACATTTTAAAGACATTTCAAACATACTTTGACAGTGTTCGAAGTAAGTTTTGAAACCAGTCAGACCGAACGATAGTCAGTCACCCCAAATTCATCGTTTACACTGTTACTTCTATTGTAAAATTGGCTGATGGATTTTTAAATCAGTCAGACCGAAGCAATTTCAGCCAGTCATTGTCCGACGGACTGGCCTTATTTCGATCACTGAGACTTTGTAGTATTTCTTTCGAAACATGATAGAAGTACCAATAAACAATAATAATGTTTATTAAAAGTTAAAAGGAAATGTTTGGCTTGTCTGCAAATAGACAATTGTAGGTTATTTTCATACAAATTTATCGGAAAGTTATGCCGTTCAAAGCAGGTTATACTGTAATTTCAAAATCTAAACATACGTCCTGATGGACCTGAACCTCGACGTGCGGCTTTTAGTTTTATGTCAAATGTCAAAAGCGTTTCAAAGTGGCATATACCGTAAATGCTCAAACATGGTGCATGCGCGATCGACATTTTTTTGGGTATGCGCCTCAATTAAAAAACAATGCGGACCAATATCAATCAATCATATTGCCAACTTCATTGTAGTTTAGGGTGGTAATACTTACCAAAATTACTCTTTCTAAACTTTTGAAACTGTTGAAGAGGCATACAGGGCAGGAAGAAAGACCTCTGCCAATACATCAGTGGGGAAAAGTGATGAAGTTACGCATGGAAAAAGTTCCACAGATTTGCTGAAAAAGGGAGTGCGCCATAAATAGGGCATGCGCCATGTTTTGAGCATTTGCAGTACTTATACAGTCGGACCCCTCTTGGACGGACCCCGGCTTGCAAGGACACTATGCCATCCCCAGACATTTCAGCTCAGAATTTAACACATTTCACAACTAGTTTTGAAAATTTCAGTTAGCAATTACATGTAACTACAATTACCCCACGACCGTTATCACAAAAGCCTTCAAAAGACAATTTTCGTAAGTTTCTGTGTCAATTCTAGGGAGGAAATTCTACTTACACCTTTCAACGATGGATACCGGTGTGTCTTTGGGCGTTTGATGCCATTTCTGTGTTGTTTACGATCTGAAATTGATACAGTTTATTAAGCATTTCAATTATTTCCTTAAGCGTTTGTAACTAATCGGTCAGCCAATATCCTTTAACAGTTGATGAAATCTGTTTCTTATCTCTACGAAACATCAATTAATTACAACAAAGCTTCTGAACACCACAAAACGTCAATTGGTTACAATGAAATATTACTCGGCAAAATTCAGGTAACTAGTTCCTATCCATCCTTGAGCCATGGATAACTTGTTCATCCAATACTAACTGCTAGGGATACGAGCCATGGAAACGTGTATCTTTACTGGGTTATTAATGGCTGATATCGGTTCTTAGCTTTCATGAATCAACACAAGAGCGATTTTCTTGAATTTTTAACACTTGTACATTTCTTTAATTTTGCTGACTTTTAGACACGACAATACAATAAAACTCATTTTACGGCCACCCTTCTTTACGACCACTCCTGGTTTACGGCCATGTTGGCTCCAAACACTTTCTTCAAAACTGTATCAAAATGCAGTCCTCCTTTACGGC
>JBCAUI010529685.1:0-11392 GCA_038406195.1 Haplosyllis anthogorgicola | reverse complement strand
CAATAAACGTAGAGTCATCGTAACGCCTCGGGTTCATGTTATCTGTACCGCAACAGCACAAGCATAACCCCACGACACAGATGACAACACAGAGTGAAAACGGTTAATTTTTTACCTACCATGCTTTTGTAAGTTATTGCCAATACAGGCTTAATCTCGTAATTCTCGTGTATACAGTTGTACAGGAATGAAAGTGGCTAGTAAATCTTCCCTGACTTCCTTTTCAGTACAAGAGCTTGTTAATTATCAAAATTTATAAAAAAAGTATTCTAATATGTGATCGCGTGTATTAACCTTATTCGTTTTGAATTGTTTCCATTTCCGTCTGCTTCAATGGAGGTCACTGTGCAGAAGGGCGCGACCTAAAAGCCATCAGTTTTGTCCGGAAATAATGCAATTGCTATATACTCAGGAACCATTATCAAATTAAATGATTTCTCAGGTGTGCTGTATACATTAAACTGAATGACAATTTTATGAATAAAACGTTAAATTGGCCCCAACTCCAGAATAGAAAATAGATATGGGAGTTTCGTGCATAGCACAAATCAGAAAACTGTTTTGTGAATGAAAGTTTGCATTTAAAAAGTACTTCCAAAAGCTTTATGAAATTCCATTGTATGGTTTTATGAATGAATTTGCGGGCCTAACTTTAGTTCACTGCGTAGGAGGGAGGTGTCACTCATATGATTTGAATTTCACCAGTTGGGATAAATGTTTCCCTGTGGTTCAATATGTGAAATATTTGTTCTGTCTGGTACAGAACCAGTTAGATATTTGAGCAAAGCTGTCTCAAAAGTAAATTTACCCATACATTTGTGTAATGGAAGCTCACAAGTTATTGCTTAGTATTCCTTTTATTGGTGAACTCTGTGCATACAATCACCCAATTTTGCGTTATTTATATACAATAACACTAATTTACTAAGCACATAATACCAAAATAGATTTTCACTGTCTGAAATTCTTGTCAAAAATTAAGGTTTATTATGTTTGCAAGCTAAAAATATGCAATTGTATTGTATTTTATGTATAAGACATATGATTTCGGCGACCGTTTTGGATTCCAGTGTGAACGACCCAAGAAAAACAGTACATCAATATTTTTCTCTAAATCACTGACAATGAGAAGATACACTTTCATGTTGTTGATACTTGTTTCCTTTTACCATTTCCGCCAACAGTTGGGCCAACCTACTCCTCAGATATATTCCCCAGCTTTTATCTGACCATTTTTCTTAACATCGTTATGTTTTTCTACCTCAGGTTGCGCGACATTATTTCAGGGAATTTACCTCCATAATTTTGAATTTTTTACTCAGAGTCTCGCTATTCTTCCCACACACACAATTAAGCCTAAAATAACCAAATTATTTTATTCTAGAGTGGCTGTTAACCCATGGAGACCTGAAACACTCGGTCCCCACTCTTTAAACATTTAATACACTCGTTACTCTATTCAGGGTGCCGGAAAGAAACCAGCTACATGCAGAATCTTTTAACAATTTTTTTTACATTCAATATATGCATGTTTATTAATTCAATATTGGTTAAATGAACAATTCAGTATGTAGCATTTTCCATTCACACATTAGTCCGCCCCCTCTTCCTTTTTACAAACCAATTGGTAATAACATTAATTGAAATTACACAGAAGGATTTTGTTTACTTTTGTTTCTTCACTGCGTTCCTTTTCATTCTGTATCTTTTAAAAGGTAAGAAGGTTCCATTTTTCTTTGATGCGATAGTTTTGTCACGTTTATACATGTGGAAACTGTGGTATTTCTCGATGTATGAACAGAGACAAACTAATTCTTAAATGTGTAACTTTATTTGGCAGCCATAACGGCATGCTCGGTCCCAACAACAGAGGTCACCCCACATGGGGTTACAACATGGGGGAGGGGAATCGCTACGAACCAGGATACACACAGAACGATATCTGTTACAGTTTCCAGAGACAAAGTTTCCCCGTGTAACAGCATCTTAAAAGTAACCATTCCACATGTGATACATTGAGGGTTTTTCCTAATTACGTTTGTCAAATCTGACAGATCTGTCATGTGTTGATTGCAATTGCAATAGAATCCTGTACGATAAATATTTGTAACAAACAATGCATGTCACACTTTTGTGAATTTGTACTGACATTATTAAAGTAATCAGATCTGGCAAAAACCGAATTAGGAAAAACCTCGAATGTACCTGGTTTATGTAATACCGTAATCGGTTTGTTGTCATATAAAGTACAATACAGTAAATTATGAGTTACATGTTCATATTTCTGAATTCTGATTCAGACCAAAAGCACTGTTACTTTTATTTTCCAGAATCTTTAAATGTAGATCTATGAACATATCGATTGCAATAAGGTGCAATATTGACCCTGCCAATGTGGAAATGTAACATATGTTCTATTTTTCGCAAATATAATTTCTATTTGTTTCTCATTCATATTTACAAACTGTGTAAAACGTGCGACAAGGATACTTACAGCACAACTAAGTGTTATTTAATCACATGCACACAAGGATATTTTTGTACTGTTGCTGCTCATTTTTCAGCAACAATACACATAATTACCAGATTTTTTATACGGACGATTAAACAAATACGTATCAAAATTTTCCGAAACTGAACGGCAGTGTCACTATGGCAGAAAAATCCAAAGATGAATACATACAATAAGAAAGTCCTAACTATTACCTTAGTTTCACATGTCTACTTGTTTAAAAATGTTTTTTATTCTATTTTTATCCAAATTTCTGTGTCCAACATGTTGCTTTGCTCAGCTTCTGCTGCTCATTAAATTTCCGGTGGCAGCTGCCGCAGCAGGATAAAAATTGGCACCAGATGTCACCAATTGCTAAACAGATCAATATCTTCAAATTATAAATATGAAACAAGAGAGCAAATTGTACTTTTTAGTACGCTTCTGGTTTAATAATTCGATACTCAAAATTAACTACTCACTTCAAAAAAACCCTAAAAAACAACAACAAACCAAACAAACAAACAAACAAACAAACAAAAAAGACAGAAAAAAAGAAGAAGAAAGAAATATCTCACAAAATGATTGTTTTTAGGTACACTCGATAGATTATATATGCTGTCATTCGTATGATATTTAACTTTGTGACATGTGAAAAATGAAGCAATTGAGCAATCGTTACCAAATAATTCCACTAGAATTAGGAAATTCTCTTTACAGTTGTCCCTGGATATATCGATATTTTCAGTGCGGGAAAATAGCATCCATGTGAGCAGGATAACGATAAAAGCAGAACAATTAATATGAGGGTCTATTAACTTGGTATCTAGGCATTCACTGATGGTGTTTATTGTTATTAAATTAATTTTAAAGGTTTTTTTTCTTTTAAGACAAGCTGATCGCTAAATTATATATATGTATTCAAAATATTCAAACGCTATCGGAAATTTAAAATAAATATCTATTTGTCAAACAACTTTTCGTGGGGGAGAAATTAAAAACAAGAACAGATTTTCAGTGTCATCACATTTTATTTGTTCCATACAACCATCTTTCCACATGTGGAAATATCGCACAATCCAACAATTTAAACATTTTTCTCCAGTTTTTGTTGTCAAGATACATAGCATAACTTTTTATTCAATACTACGGGCAGACTGGTAAGCTAAGCAGTAAAAGGGTTAAAATGTTAACCCTCCAAATGGCAGTGCACAAGGGTTAAATTGATAGTTCTATAACCTTGTACCCCCCCCCCCCCGCGAAGCATTCACATTCGCTCTCAAGGCACAGAAGATCGAACATCACTCTGTCAGTAATCATTATCACTGCTGCTTCGATCACAATATCATATTGAATTGAATCCCCCGACCACCTCCTTCATAAAGTGCAGCTTGGTTTTCAACATTTCGAAAGTACAGGAAATTTGCTACCGTAAAAATACCAAACCAAACTTCCCGAAGTATATTTTCGCACTCACGCAATAAAGACAATCTTTCACATGAGGAAATTTCTTTTATTTTAGCATTCGTTTGGGAAGGTGGTCTTTCAAATGAGGGATTGCTGCATTTCACATCCCTTTTCATCCCGCTTTTACAATTTTCATTGACAAATCTACCATATTATTTACCTGCTCTCATTTTTATTTTCACGTTTTCCTTTCACAATTCCACACTTTTTATCATACACAAGCACATATATACATTACTTAAGCGAGTAAAGCCAGGCCCTATCACACATCATGCTTACTTGAGCAAAATGCTCAACCAAATGCAGCTTCTGTGCAAATTGTTAAGATTTTACTCAAACCTGCATGGACCTCCCTTTGTATATATTCTTTTAAACCCTTGTTCATTTTATCACTAAAATAATCTATGATATTTAACAGTGGAGCAGCACTTTAGGAAATACTTTTTTTTTTTTTGCTCTTAGCCTGAGACAGCAAGTTTCGAGCCACAAAATTCGTAAACATTTTCCAAATATGCTCAATTTTTTTTTATCAGCATCTATGAAAGTTTTAATTAATTATTATAATTTAATGAACCAAAGAAAATATTTGAGCATCGAGCATAATTTTCTAGTTTGTTCTTCCTGTCACAGTTCTAAGAGTTTCTCAAGAATACTTATTGTACCTTAATTGACACTTTTATTTTTGGTAAAAGAAGCACTTTTCATCATCAATCATTATACAGAAATCAGGAGTTTTGCAATTTCAGTTAAGTAGAAACAATAATAATTTCTTCACAATGGTAAAGTAAATAATTTAATAAATAGGATTAAATAGATAATAATCATCTGTAAAAAAGATTCCTTTTCTGTTAAATAAGTTAATCATTCTACATATTTTGTCTGTGAGCATTTCATGCTTGTTAGTACAGTAAGTATGTGCACATTGGTTAGTACTGATATTGGTGCATAGACGTTATGCATCTATAAGAATACCGTTACAGAAGAGAATATTTGTTCTTTCTTATGCTTTTAGGTCGCCATTAGAATATAACGACACACACTTCCGTAAGTGTATTTGTAGACTGCTTATCGCCAAGAAGAAACGCAATTATTCAAAGCGCAGCACAGTCTTGGTTTAACGAATCAATGAATGAATGGCATTTGTCCACTTGCAATTGAAATTTCAAAACAAGACAGAGGGGGATCCAGGATTTCTCGTACGGGGGGGCACCCTAGTTTTTACATTTTTTTGTGTAAAAATCACCAAAAAACTTCATGTAAATGAAGAAACTTGGGGCTGTAAGCGGGGGTGAGGCATGCACCTCTGGGGCCCCGCCCCCTCCTGGATCCGCCAATACAAGGTGCATTAAACCGTACACCTGGTGGTGAAAAGTGCAAAAAGTACCCAACAAAATAACAAATATTCTCATCAATGTCGGTTTACGAGAACATAAACAATCTGTGCTAACCATAATTTCTATTTATGCAGTTAGTCGCAAAGCTTCAGGGTGTGTGCGTGCTACAAATTTGTGTTCGTGTTATGTTTCTTTCATAAAATCAGTTATTTTCCTTCAAAACTTCTTATCTTAAATTTGTACCTTAAGATATCAATCTAAAAAGCAATCTCTTCAATTACACAGTGCTGAAATTGTCAGTATATATTTATGAAACAGAAAATTTGAAGGAAAGTAACAATTTTATCCTTAATCTTTGGTTTAAACACTGTTTACATGATTGCAATTACGCATTCCGACCTACTTTTTTTTTCAAAATTTATTAAAACCTAATTCTTTCCACTACACTATTTTCCTGGGAACTCTATAACTCTATGTTACTAACTACATAATTACAGTAAGCACTCAATGTAACCAGTTTTTTTTGTACCGTATCATTCTTGAATAAAGCACTACAGTGATGTGGGAATTTTCATCGTTATAACAAATGTTAATTAACAATAGAAGTAAAGGATTAGTCAAAGTCCAATATGCTGACTGTAATAGTGCACGCTATGCAACTTCAATAGACATAAAATTGGGCATGCATACAAACATACATCACTAACCTGACTGACAGTCAGCAATGACACGCGACTGAAAGCATGTCCAAGTACAAAATGCTTCAACTGTGTTATGTGTTGTTATAAATTTCAATGAAGAGTTTGCCCTGATTTCTGCTTTTTGTGATGTGTGCTTTATTAAAGAACAATACGGTATACATTCCATACATTTCACATCACTCAATATACCCATGGTTTCATGTACAAATCTCAATACAAAACAATATTGCATGCATCTTCACAAACAGGTTCTGGAACAATAGATCTGAATAAAAAGAACTGTTGGCAATAGCCACGATAACAATATTCAAACCTTTATGTCAAATATATCAATATGGAATACAATATAAATCTGAGACTTTGCAACACCGTTTCTTGGAATGCTTTTAACCTCGAATGGAAAATGGTGGAAAGAGCCCATTTAGTTTTTGTAGCAACTACTGCGATTTTACTGCCGCATGTCTCTTAATGTTTCACTTCACGTAACTTGATGACCAGCAATAACCCTTGCGCAGAACTGAAGTTGGATGCATTTACTGTACTGATCTGTACTGGGCACAATACACCGTGTACAGTTGGTCAACTTAGATGCATACATGCAGTTCCTACGAAAGACTAAATAAAATTCTTTCCATTAGTAGTTATAGAGATAGGAGACAGTCTTCCATTATATAAAATGGCGCATTACAACAATAACTGATTTACCACAATATTTCCAATAATTCACCACGGTTTTATTCCATTTATTTTTGGCTTATACCAAACATTTTTTTACCCTACAGCACTAATAATTTTCAAGCACAATCGGAACAACTTTACATTATATACACAAAATAATGAGATCAATTTAAACAGTTTACAATAGTAATATATCCTTAAAGGAACCAGTTTCCATACAGATTATGAGCAACAAATATATATTATAGTCTGTTTTGTTTGAACACATTTTTCCAACGCTGAACACACCAATGGAGTTTTATTATATTTTGCGCTTCTTCTGACAACCAATAATAACTGTTACTGATCCAAAAATGCAAACACATGCACTGGGATTCGATGCAATGCAGTTAACCGCAAGGGTTAATGAACCAAACACCTTTGTTAAGACACTGCAGCGCATAGTTCTGGTAGTCATAACATGCGCAATGTTATGAACACATTTGAGGCGACCATTCATCACTTCTGTTGTACGTAATGTTTTGGCAAGTTAAGAGATCAAATTAATCTAGCTGCAAGGTTGTTTTCAACAATGAATTAATTAAACGTGTATAACCATATAAAAATGAATACAAAAATAGCAATTCACCGAGGGACCATGCTTGCCTTTTTAAACAACATATTATGTATAAAGTCAACAGGGATAAATGTTTACATTTTATAGTTAACTATGATAATACATTTATACAACTTTTTACAATTTTCACAGCACTTTTACCCATATCACTTTGGACAAAATTTTCCTGTTTAAACCCAAAACGTAATTTCCACGCACATCAAAATAAATTTATGCGAATTACAAAGGTGCAAGGCCTACTTTCATACATTAACAGCTGGGTGACATGCTTTCAAATGTACCAGCGCAATTGTCACGCACACCAATTCATGAATCTAAATGCGCGATCAATGTTGCCAGTTTTGCACCAATTTCATCTTGGCAAAATAACCACTGGGTAAACAATACAATATCTATAACCGTAATTTTAAACATAAGCACATTTATCAGTGATTAAATTCGCTTTCTAAGTCTATTGTTCATCATAAGGTATCATGTAATGAAATTCTGTATTACGTGTGGCAGTGTTAAGGAGATGTGAGACATCGTAAAAAGTAATGTTACAGCTATATACATATCCAAAACAAGAAAACAAATATATACACAATATTAAAGCCAACATTAGTCAAAATAAACAAAACATAGAAATAAAGGAACCAAAAATATACAAAATACTTCACGATTTTGTCGCCGGTGTACTTCTGAAATGAGATCATTTTGATTTTCATGGAACATGCTGCACTTAAGGTGTCTTCAGGAAATATTCTCCTATTTAAATACTCAAAATAAAAAGATATAAGACACTTATATTTGGCAATACACAACCCTTGAATCTGTTTTGACAATCACACCAATAACAAGTTTTTAAGCCTTTTAAATTTATAACATAGCTACAATAGTGAGACCCATGCCTTGACCATAAATTAAGCCTTAACTGTACAAGAAAAAGTTCTTACATACATGTAAATATGTTATATAAACATTGTTACTAACTTGATACTTAGTCACTGCAACTTAACATTACACTAGCAGAGAAATGTGGGTTTAAGTATAATTGAACACATGAACCAAGATAAAATGCATCACTGCATTATTAGTCCTCCAAAAATCGCGAAATATGACACCCTTATCTTACCAACGTGTATCAAAGAGGTACTCAAATACCCCTTTTTAAAATCAGTATACGAAACAGTTACTGGCAGCAAAAAACTGTTCAAGCACAATCACATTTCATTTTTACTAGCAATACAATAGTTTACAACAAGCATTTATTCTGATTTGATCCCCAGTACTGGACCAAATATTGGTGGAGTAGGCGGTACATCATAGGTCACGGGAGGCTGTGGAGAGCTTGTTGGTGTAGTACTAGATTCAATACCGGTTGTTGGTGTTGTAGTTAAGCTGCTGCTCACGGGCTTGCGCACATATGGCTTGCCATGTAGCTTACGCTGGTGGCGCGTGAGATTGGTTTGGAATGTGAACGACGCTGAACACAAGCCACAGATGTACCGCTTTCCTTCCACCCGTGAAGGGTAATTGGAGTCAAGCGATGCAAGGCCAGTATCGGAATGCTGACTCGGTGACTTTGATCCGTCTGAATCATAGCCATGGTTCATTGACTTCCTGCGCTTCACCGGTTTCTGAGGCTTTTCCTCACCAGTCATGGGTGACAACTGTCCCATGCTATCTGAAATCTTGCGTTTCACTGGAAAAGAAAAAGGAGCACCAAATAGTGGAGCTCCAGGAAACTGCGGTAGACCACCAGGCAGGCTTGTTGGTGGGAATGCCAGATTCATCTGAGCAGCAGCAGCCATTAGCAATGGTGAGAAAGGTGGTCTTAGATCAGCTTGACTGACAAGGTTTTCGACAGGTTTGTTGTTGACGTGGTTACTGTCACCAAGGAGTTGCAGCAGCTTGGGATGTTGACTTTTCGCGTCCTGTTTTGCCTGAAGTGCCGCTCGCAACAGGGATCTTGATGCCTCCAATTTGTCTGCATTCTCCTCTTCACCACTTTGGTATTTGGCCGACTCTGATTGCCCAGTTCCCACTGATAGATCCACAGCAGAATTCTCACTGGTTGGCGCTTGTTTGGGACCTGTAGTCAGGTCTACAGGCTGCGAATTTGGTGAGGATTCATTCTTGCTGACCACTGTTTCTTTCTTGACGACACTTAGATCCATGGGAGTTGAGGCCAATTTATCCGGCGTCCGTGCGTGCTTACTTGGCTGTGGAGTGACTGAACGTCGCGACATGTCTACAAATAGATTCAATATATTCATCAATGAAGAATAAATTGCATTTTCTTGAAATCAAAATGCCAATAACTAGTATTTTATTGAATTTTCTTCTCAAGTGTTTTAAACCAGGCCAGTCCGTCGAACAATGGCTATAATTGACTTCGGTCTGATTTTAAAACATTGACGACTTCACATTTTCTTGTTTTTATTCAACTGGTGTAGAATTGACAAATGCCACACAAAGCTAGCTTACCAAGCTGTGGAGGCTTCTCTTCCTGCCGTTGGTGCATCTTTCCAGCAGCAGAGGGTGACGGTGCTTGAGGCATCTGTGCGTTTAATATACCCTGTATACTCAGAGGTGGCACCATGGGCTGTGACATACTGCTAACAGGTGGAACTGCACCCTGTAGCATGAAATTATTCACTCCCTACAAAAAAGAATAATTTCATGTTATTACCTTTAAGGTTGTAACAAGTTGTTAGCTGTGGCTAAGTTTATTTAACAAAGGACTCCCTTATATCTTTAACTCTTCCTGGTTAGGTACTTTCCTGTAACGTACTTCCCTTAAATGTAACCACTCAATCAGCTCGTTTTGTAGTTTTATATTTAGCTTGATATTATCTGATAACAATTTGAAGTTCGCCTGTGACAATCAATGTCACGAATGAAGGACATGCATCAATACAAGGACACAGCACAACACAGGAACTGATTCGCCACGGTAGTTTGGATTCAAAGATCTGGTATTTCACACACATTCAACACATTCTTTACAATGTCCATGAAAATAATTTAAAATATCACAAACCATCTCTGAAAGCTGTTCCTGCACATTCCTATCCTGGCTTTTTTGCACGCCTAGAAGTCTCGTCTTTTCGCCTGCCTGTCCATTTTGATCCTGCACCGTGAGAGGGCTGTTCCTTCCTCCATCCTGTACCCCTCGGCTTCCAAACATGAGTTTCTTACGTATAACTTGGTGCATGTCCCGAAGGTGATCATCAAGGTCACCAGGCGTCAGATATGTTTGTCCGCATAAGTCACATATCACTTTACCACCTGAAACAAATGCAAAAATTACTTCATTACAGATTTACATCCTGCACAATTTTTTTTTTCAATATTTGAAGTATATTTTTTGCTCAGTATCCCATATGGACAAGTTGCAATGAACAAACTAACCTCCACTGTTTTTCTCTGCTTCTGTCGGGTTGATGTTGATGGTTGGCTGGAACGCAACGTTCACCTTACTGGGGCTTTGTAGATGCATCTTGCGAATGTGTCGGCGCAGATTCGAGCTGAATGTGAAAGTTCTTCCACACAAACGACAAAGGTGGTTT
The DNA here is from genome assembly GCA_038406195.1 of Haplosyllis anthogorgicola. Lineage (NCBI taxonomy): Eukaryota > Metazoa > Annelida > Polychaeta > Phyllodocida > Syllidae > Haplosyllis > Haplosyllis anthogorgicola. The sequence continues at coordinate 551 of JBCAUI010529685.1, read as the reverse complement.
CCATTCTGTGCCATTTTCACCGGGCTTATCGGCTGGAAAATAAGAATATAAATGAGTATAGAGTAATATTAAGTGCATTACAGAGGAGGGTAAAAGATCAGGTTAAACAAGCATGTGCCAATTTATTGATTCACAACTTTTTCATTTACTTTCAAATGTAAAACTAATAACCATGTATTATCACACACTTCAAAACGTTTCGCCTACCTGTGAAGTTGTTTGAGAGATCGGTATTGTGCGCGTGCCTAAAGCGACCTGTGCCTTGGTTTCTATGCCCTCGATGAGTGCACGGTGGCACACATACAGATGGCGTGCTAGTCTTGCGTGAGAGGGGAAACGTTTGCCGCATTCCAGACACTTGAAGAGTCTGTTATGACTGTTATCGCTCGGTGCGAGAGGATTACGTTCGCTGGACTCGGTTGTCGGCTCTTCCGATCCTAAAAATGTACAAAGAACTTTTGCTACAAATGTATATAAAAAATAGGTCCAGATGGACCTGAGCTCATTTGGCATTATCAAAATACAAAGACAGTCTAAGTCACAATAACACA
>JBCAUI010529674.1:0-11392 GCA_038406195.1 Haplosyllis anthogorgicola | reverse complement strand
TAAATTAAATATAGTGGCGCCCCTAGCGGGGAACCCCACGTTGATTTGTAGCTGGACTGCCAGCTATCCTCTCTTCTGTCAGCCAAAGTGATGCATACAGAATGCTATTGATTTACAGATTAATGTTTGATCAATGTAAGTAAAAGCTTCTGTGAGCCCGACAGTTTCACAATTACACATAAAACGTATATTTATATAATATCATTACTAGTTTATTTTATTAGACACGTGTGATTGCACATTGGCTTACAAATCAGTGTGCAATTACACGTGTAAATCTAATCTAATTATACTATGTGCGTTGTCAACATGCAATGGGCTCTTTTTCCGCGAAATCTTACGTTGTTTTCCCTTGCAGACATGAACTGTTCATACTGCTTGCATCTTTCTCACTCCTCAGCTGCCTCTGGACCACAGCATGGTATAAAGCTCCATACAAAGTCAAGTGGGAAAAGTTATTGCATATGATACAGTTGCCTTTGCATGCAATAAATAATTATTGTGCAAGGTCGAACTCATGAGAATCAGATCCAATCTTCAAGTTTCGTGCTTTTGTCTCATTTTGTTTCAGGAAGAGTGTCAGTCGTTGTTCTCTACCCGTAGAGTCTACATGTTATTTCTCACTGTTGCCGTACCATCACAAATTGGGCATTGCCGTGCGATGTATTTCCAATTGTATTGATATGTTTATCCGAGTTTCAACGCCACAAATGTCATATTGTTTAGCTGTTTAAGATACCTGTCATTGCGAAAATGGGAATCAGATTTCAGACATTCGACTAAATATTAATAAATATGTGTCACGCTAAATTGAAAGAAGATCAAACCCTGAAATTGGATTCATTTTGCGACAATGGAATTCCATGTTTTGACTATCTCTCGAAGAACAACGTCTATTGTTCCAAAAATGAAAAACCACGCAAGAATCGACATTTCATCCTCTCACGAAAAAACTTTAACTTGGGAAAGTTACCATTTATTCAGTCAAATTCTGATATTTAATTATCAATTTGAGAACGTTTCAGAAGAAAATAACTGCATGTTCTGCTATGTTCACACGCATAAAAATACAGTGTGGAATTATATTGTTCTAAAACTCACAGAATTTTTATTCTCTGAGGTCGCTGTGGTTTTAAATAGTTGTAACACCTTAAGGACTATTTCCCAACCCTTCCAGCAGGGAAAGATAGTTCCTTCGAAAAGCGTACCTTGAATAGGAAGAAATAATTTCCTTGCAAATAAAGTATATATCTATGTAACATTGTACTACTATTTAATTTAGCCAGTTGGGCTACAAGATCCTGAAGATCGGCAGCCTCAACTGCATTCATGCAACAGCTGAGCCACTTTGGTTCAAGCAATAAAGCTGTACCCGATCTCTTGTGAGACATGGCTAGAGCTTACACTATTCATGCTTGAATACTATTTGGGCCTAATATGGTTCAACAGAATTGACCACTATTAATTGTACTCATGGAAAGTGTAGGATTATTTTTTATAAACATCTAACTTTTACTGTTGTTGAAAGTTGGTAAATTTAAACAACTAAAACTTGACCCAAACCCTGTATGGCTTCTGTGGTTTCGATGTGAACATAACCAAACAAAACATAACCACAACTTACCCTACTGAAATCATAGTTTCATTTGAAGATAAAAAAACAACTCATATATTACAAGTATATTTCTTATTATAAATGTAAGTTATAAATTATTATATTATTTATTATTATTCTTTTGTGTAAAAGTAGTGTGCAAAATAATAACAGCACTTCGATGTTCAACTTTCTTATAAATTAAGTTATTTATGCATATGGGTGTCGGATAAATCAAGAGATTGTGACGGTTAAAGGAATTGCATTCACTTGAAACTCAAATTACATAAATTTATGCAGTTTCAAAAGTTTCTATCAATAAGGAAACGTTTGAGAATAAAATAATTCCACGTTGTTCTATTGATGCAAATAAAAACACAGCATGCGTATCATGAAATTCCTATCATTTTGGAAACGTACAGAACAAAAGAGATAACAAAATAATTTCACGCTGCGTTTTTGATGTGCTATTGTTCTGAAAATGATAGAAAATTAATGATACGGAAATACTATTGTTTCAAAAATGGTAGCACTTCCGGCATCCCCTTGGTTTGGTTTATTTATTCTCTAGTGTACACAGATATTTTCCACTAGCCGTTCATGTCAAACTCTTGTAATATTCTTTCTGGCTCTTTACTCACTTGTGTTTTGCTCCTTTGATATTAATAAGGCCCTAATTAGCTACAGTTTTTAAAGAAGTCAAAAATGAATGAGGATTTGGCAATGATGATAATAAATTGTATGACCAACCACAACTTGAAAAAGATTTCCCATGAGTAAAAAATAGTACAGTAAACAAATGTTGTTTAAGCTTCATGCCTACACAGGAGGAAAGTTTCCTTTAAAGATTTATTTAGAATTGCTCTGTGAGTTGCGTAAGTTGCTTAAAGGACATTATTTTCCAAGTACCTGCAGTTTCCAAACCGAATGTAGTTCTTAATTTGACATATCATTTTTAAGCGACGTTTTCTGAAACAGTACAATACTAGCTGTCCTACAGTAAAATGTTCTGAGATTCTGTTATGAAAATAAAATATATAATTTTGGGTGTTTTCAGATTCATGGTGCATCAAATGTGCTCTACAAATTTATAATGGTTGTGCGCCTGTCAATGTTTTATTTAGGATGTTAGTTTGATTTGGATTCAGAAGTAACATTTGTTGGCTGTAATTATAAATGTATCCTAAGAAAAGATGTGCATGTTGAAACGTTGCATGTGCAGGGCTGATAGCGTCGTGGCTGCAATGGTAATTCCTTTAGGGACGTTTAGGTAACTACATATAAAAGTGAGGATTTAGTGTCCATAACATTTTATACATCAATTAGTGTGCATAACTTTTTATACATCAATTAGACACAGATCCTATCGAAGCAATGTTTCCCCGGCGGACAAAGCCATCACATGCAGGAGCCTTCATACAGGACACATACAGTGCGTAGAAACATACAGCTCGTTTTTATAAACTTAACGTCCATCCTTTAATGCAACAAATGCTGTATGTTGGTTTATTACATAACGCTGGTCTGTTTTAGCGCTATGTGATAAACCAACACAACGCTACTGTCAGCATTCAATTTTTTTGCATTATGGATGGGCACGAAGTTTAAGGAAACGAGCTGATGGTAGCATTACGTTATAAACCACTCTTAACGCGTTAAAGGATGGGCGCTAAGTTTATGAAAACTAACTGATAATGTAAATAAAAGAATATCGTCCATTTCATTGCAGGTGCGATGGGGATCGTGCCGTCACAGACAACAGACGACCCTGACGGGGTAACAGAGGACATGCCTCGGGGACCAGCACCTCGCACCACCCGATCTCATCTTATCTGCTTGTCCAGGGCGCATAACAAGTTCACCGTGGCCCTCTATCAGGAAATGGCCAAAGATGGCAAAAGACCGAACAACATAATGATATCTCCCTTGTGTATTGGGGTGGGTTTCGGTATGGCATATATTGGTGCCAGGAGACATACATTAGAAGAGCTGTATAAAGCCTTTCATATAGATGAGGTACAGGAGTACCACCTCCTTCCAGCATACGCCGCAATGCACTGGGATTTATTACGTTCTGCAATGCCCAAAGGATGTGATATGGAAATAGCTATCAGGCTATTTGCTAGTATGGATGTACAAATGATTCCTCTTTACGAAGAGACTTGTGTCAATTATGAAATCTTCAAAATCAAAAACCTCGACTTCGCAAACAGACCCGACTTAGCTAAACGCGAGATTTGTAAATGGGTCGAAGAACGGACACAGGGAAGAATCAAAGATGTGATTCCTGGGATGGGTGTTGTGGATAGAGATACTAAACTGTTTTTAATGTGTGCCATATATCTACATGTTCAGTGGTATCACCCGTTCGATCCAAAAAAGACTGTCAAGATGGCTTTCTATCTCCCAATGAAAGAAACGCTAGAGGTGCTCATGATGAATCAGCAACAAACGTTTAAAGTAAGTTCTGGTACAATTTACTTCAAACTAAATGAATCGCTATTACATGATCCTTTCTATTTTGTATTTCCTTATATCCCGTTTGCATTATATGCTCAAAACCGTATACATGTAGTTTTAATTTAATAGGTAAAACTAAAAGACAATTAAATTTGACCTACTTCTGTTGTTCTATTTGTCTTTTGGCAAGTTGGTATCATTTTGTAATAATCCTAATTTTCGTAAAAGTAGTTTTCCCTTTGGTATGCCTTCTCTGCTTGCAATTTCATGTCTTTATACCTGTTAAAGATGTTTTGTATTATTCCTATATAAGTTCTGCTTTGCACTATATCGCCGTAATTAAAACGTTTTCTTTTTTTATCTTTTGATTTCAGGTTGGAACCTTACAAAAGTTAGACTGTGACGTTATTGAACTGCCTTTCTCTAACGTACATATCAAAATGTACATATTTCTTCCGCGAAAGGAAAGTGGAATTCAGAAAATAGAAAGCAAACTTTCAAGAACTATGATCGAAACCGTTGAAGACCATCTGAAAAACGAGTACATAGATGTGTACATTCCAAAGTTCAAATACGAAATAGGATTCATCCCGAAGGATATGTTATCCAAGGTCGGGATCAAAGACATCTTCACACCAAATAAAGCAGATCTTTCAGGAATTAGTGGCAGTAAGGATATCTGGTTGCACAACGTCTTTCATTACGTCATTGCAGAGTTTGACGAATCTGGCAACGATGAAATGCGTGGGGTGAACTCAACCCACGATGTCGCCAGGCCAGTTTCCTCGGAAATGCGTCCACAAAGAGTGATCAAGTGCGACCGACCCTTCTTTTTTTACTTGCGAGATGAACGCACGGGAGCAGTCATATTCATCGGCAGAGTCGTGCGCCCGGAACTTGCCTAAATCCATGAATAAGAAGCACAAAAGAAGGTAGACAAATCGGCTAGTTCCATGTTGCATGCTACACATAGATAGAGGTCAGCACCACCGATACCACAGGATTCAAGTATTGATAATAATATATCGTTTATAACCTTTAAAATATGTTTTATTTTTTTTTCTATTTGTAGTTTGTGCTTTCAAAGAAACTATCACTCTCACTCATTTCCATTATGCTGTCATCACGGTACAAAAATGTACGATTTTCTTTGAATGTTATGTCAATATTCTTTGGCTATGAATCGATTTATAATTTGCATTTTCGACACTTTTATTGATGAAAAACAATACACCTTTATATCTTTAGAATCAAAATGGTTACCGATGTGCACCTACGTGACCATTTTTTAAATACAAATTTGGTAGTTATTATGAATCTTTGAATCCAAGAAATTGCACTGTAAAATTTCCGTATCACACAAGACGCGTCTTTTCCTTATTCAACTGTGATTTTAAATCCGTGTTTTAAATTAAATTGCTTCATAATATAAGGCAAAGGCTAGTTCTAACTACTGTTTAATTCAAACCTTGAACTCAACTTACCACACTCAAAGTAAAAACACAAAACAATGCGTTATGCTGTGCTTGATACAAAGCATCAATACTACTCCAGATGGACAAATCTGAGCAACGGTCAAAACTGTCATTGTTACCGTCATATTAGCCAAAGAGCGCTCATCTGAGATGGAATGGATACTGATCTTCGCATCAAGTCCATTTTAGTTATATTTACTGACGTTGTCTCTTGTTGAGTTAGAATTTAGCCAATGTAAAATCGTGTTATAATTCAAGTATTAATACCACATTTTGTTCAACATCCACTTATGCCATGTAAAGTGGTAAAATCACAAGTTAATGAATACATTTATTCACCTTATCTTTATGCTGATTATAAATGTGCTTTTGGTTATTTCTGCGTATTAATCTGAACTTGTAGGAACAATTGATAGTGTACATGTATAGTAATAGCGAATGGAAACGGCCATTGATCGCAATTTGTGTACCAAAACTTTATTATTGCTTTATTATAATAAGAAAAAATCACACAAATACACGTACTTGCAGGATGCATACATGTTACAAAGTATATATCCCCATATTAGTTCATATGAGTATCTATAATATTAAAGATAAAACATTAAGTTGATTCATTCTTCTCAATGCATTTTGATAATATTTTATTGTACAAGATTCTGCATTTCTTTCTTTAAAGATAATCGAATCACAAGTTGAAACACTGTGTAGTAGCCTATATTCAAGAATTACAGACTTTAAAAGGAAGGTACATAGACTTGTGGGGGCAATGTTGGATAGCATGGTCGTAGCTGTCATACTTTTTTTATGCGTGAAGAAAAGTCGAAAGGATTACTTATTGAACCATCAGGTTTAATTTTTGCAGCGTGAAAAACTGCAAAACATTTCTTATTGGAAAAATAACGTGTATACTTTTTGGAAAATCTGTTGACTGTCGTCGAGTAGATTGCATCTAAACTTATTATTAAAATATTGATTTTATACTCTAAATTGTCTGCTCTGATTAATTAACTATTGACTTACCCTTCTTGCAAGCCTTACTAAGTAAGGTTTATCGTTATTGTTCTATTCTTTCCTGCAGTCCTTAATTGTATTGTATTGTTTATTATGGACTAGTGCAGTTATTATGTAACGGGTTTTAATATAAATTTATGTTTTAGATAAAAGGTGAGTACACAATCTTACAATAATTGTAAATGGGTCAATTGCATACTTGCTACGTAATACAGCTTCCGTGCATGTGTAGATTTATTTGAATGGTTCTTGCAGCTATTAGACTATTTATTGTTCTTTGCATGTTAAATGCCTTTTATGTGTTGTATGTACACAGTAATTCTCTATTTTTTCCGATGTGCCTCTATTTGGGATTTAACGGTGCCTCTTGTTCAGTGGAGGATTTGTGTTTTATACTGCAATGCTATATCCCAGTTGGCTCAACTTTCAATGTACAGCAGAAAACGAGAATGAATATTAATTGGCACCAGTTTATACATTGGTGCTGCCATAAATTGTATGTTAATGTGGTATTTCTGTACATAATACGTATGTTGCTCTGTTGGTCCATAATATTGCTATATTTGGACACACTGACCTACAGTTTTCACAATACATTAAGGTTTTCTCAGAATACTACAACAAATTATATTACGTGTAATAGTAATTACTGTATAGTGGCGCATACATACCTTCATTAGCTTTCAATTCAAATATACATGATAGTAAATTTTGCCAATGTAAGTTTATCATGATGTATACATTTCCTGATATATGTTATAAATGTTCAACAATTATGATGGACCAGCAAAGTGGTGTTTAGTTCTCAATTTTTATTCTAAGTGTTAGACATTTGCTCATGGTAATTGTTATGCATGGTGCTCATTGTTTTACATTTGAACAAATTGATATTACGTAAATGTAACAATATAAGTTATGAACAATCGTGATATTATGTGACACTGTTAATATATACTATCCTATTAACGACTTACAATAGATAGATAGATGATGAGTTATATTGTCGCGAGTCAACTGAGATACTCATTCGTACTATGAAGTATAGACTATAAGTTGTCTTCCACCTGCAGAGTTTTGAGTTTTGCTTAATGTTATGTTTAATCCTGTAAGAACGTTAATTAATAAGAAAACCAGAGTACTGATTTGATTTTCCTTCAATATCCTGTATTGAATCAATTTTACATTACACTATTCATTTTTAGGTATTATGTACATGTATGATTGCTCTTATTTGAATAATTTGTTAATAAATTGACGAAAAAAATTGTATAGTGTGTAACTAATTTTTCGCGCTTTATCAAATTGTCGATAAAAACGATTAAACATCTAAACAATCAATTTAATTGTCAATGCGCATAAATTCAATTAAGAGATAATTTTGTGTGTCAAATATTGACACTACGCCGTGGGCACATTTGACTAAAACCTGGCATTCTGTGCATGTGTGAATTATAAATTTGTGACATTATTCATTCACGATAATGTCAACGACCAACGGCCGCAAATTAATATTCAACTTATTCTGACATCGACAAACAAAATATCCATTAAATGGATATATTCAAAAACAATACTCAAGAAAATGAAAAAGAAACACTCGAATTTCTCTATTTGAAAATTAGCTTGACGTTGAATGGTTATACAATTTTTGGTAATCTTCTATTACTGAGTTCCCTCCAGGGGAAAAATCAGTCCTTCTCTGTGTTAGAAATTACATCATGTATATCTCGTACTTATTTCTAATTTCGCAATTGTATAATGATGGTGGGTACAGAAATGATAACACATCTATGTAAAAATAAATATTTATTCGACGATGAATGCTCGCTTTGTACAGTGTATGAAAATGATGCGATAGGGATTCGCAGAATCCACTCATATATATACATACAAGACCGAACTAGATAAAAATACAAGTGTAATTCACCAAAAATTTACATTTGTCACAACACGTTCCCGTTCTCTCACTCGTAAACATTTCCCTCCTTGTAAGTGGACATTTACCTTCTGTTTGCATCCTTATACACTTGGCCCCGGATATATCGATATTTTTGGCGCGGAAAAAAATATCGATATAAGCTGATATCGATATAAGCGGAATCGATATAAGGGGGGAAAATTGGTCAAAATATTGATATATGCTGTCAGCCTTAACTTTGCTCAAACTATTGAATCTTATCAATAGTTAAAAGAATTTCTTTATCGTGGCTTCTTATTTTATTCAATGATTAAACATACTAGATTAAAGTAAAAATTTCACTTTGCCATTGAATTGCTATTTAGATCAAATGAAATCAGCTTATGTCTTTGTTTTTAACATAAATCAGCTCATATCAGCTGGCTGATCCAGGCTCATATTGGCCAGCCGATCCTGGCTCATATCGGCTGGCTGATCCAGGCTCATATTGGAGGGGAGGATCATGGACTCTTACCAAAATTGACTCCCCTGGGAGAAGGGGCTGAGGGTCCAGCCTGTTGAGCAAAATGCGTCTCTGCCCCTCAGCATGCTCCTCCAGCCCTGCTTACCAAAAGTAGCCCAAACCCACCCCACTCAAACCACCTGCCGATTTTATGGTGCGGCCCGCCACGTCGCAGGATCACGTGGCCCTGACACGGGACCTTCGCAGCAGGGTAGCCCCGCATCTCCCCCATGCTACCCTAGTTCAGCTAAGAGGGGCCGCGTGATCCCTAGGCAGGGCGGCCGCGTGAAGGGAGGGGGGGTCAGGTGTGAGAGATGGAATGGACTACCGAAAGTCAAGTTCTGTGACTGTCAAGGTGCAAGAAACCTTTCCACTGCCACGACTATCAAATTTGTGGCCATAGCGAAGAATCGCCCGCCCTGCGCAGGGAAACAACAGCACTGCCTAACCGAGCACAGGGATGTGTAGGGGAGACCTCGGGCTACATGGCCACAAAGATGGCTCATCGATCCCGTGCGATCCCTATGTGGGGTGCCCCGTCGAAGTTTCCTGCCATAAAGTGAAAACCTGTCAAGCATCTCTATACCCCGCCACCCCTCAAAATAGGAGGAAGCTCTCCAAAACCACCCCCTCACTTTGTACACCCACCAAACATGGGGAAACAAAGGCCCAGCCTAACCTAGGGTAGGGACACGTAGGGGAGATGCGGGGCTATGCTGCCGCAAAGACGGCTTGTCGATACCTTGTGATTCCGTGACATTGTGTCACTTTCAGTTTGGAAGTGCCCGGCGTTTGGTTCACCCCACAGCCTCCATCTGCCACCTCATCTTGGGAGGTGCAGCCCGGCCAAGGGAGAGGCTAAATCGACCTGCCGACTTGACAGATATGAGCCTGGATTGGTCAGGCAACCTGGCCGATATTGTACAAAATGCACCGGCCGATATTCGTATTTTTGTTAACTTTACATTGGCAGATCCAGGATTTCCTTACGGGGGGTGCCCAGCCTGTAGGGGGGGGGCGCCAACACAATTTTCACCTAAATCAGCCGGCTGACTTGACAGATATGAGCCTGGATCGGCCGGCCGACATTAATTTATCATACAGCAGTATTTATCATATGTAATACATAAGGGGTAGATAACACCTAATCGCCATATTACCATCAGTTATACAAAGAAAATATTAATTTATCATACAGCAGTATTTATCATACGTAATACATAAGGGGTAGATGACACCTAATCGTCATATTACCATCAATAAAATAAATACATGTTCATAAGTGGCACAAGTTACAATAGATTGTTTTCCTTTGATGTTGAGATTAGACTCGAAATGTGTTAAATACAGCACAAACATTGGTCGGCAAAGTGCGAACATCAGCCGCATGTCACCTGTGATAAGAAGAAATATCGATTAAGGGCGTTTCTATTGTGTTGGAAATATCGATATAGGCAGGGAAATCTATATAGGAATATCGATATAAGCGGGACAATTAACATTGGGGTCAATGGAGGAAATTTGGCACGGAAAAAAATATAGATATAAGCGGGATATCGATATAAGCGATATCGATATAAGCGACGTACATACGTGTATTTTAAAAGTTACTCGTCTGATTAAACCCAACAAAATACGTGCTTGTGCATGTATTGTCGTATTATCATTGTTTGTACTCACTTGTGTACGCAACTTATGTATCACTTCTAACACCGTAAGTTGTCGATTTGATACACCCCCTTTTACACCCTTTATTGCACTGTTTTAAAAGTCATTTACAAAACTTTCACCATCAAAACTTGACTGCTTGTTGCGGATCATGATCTTTATGTAGATGGTTTTAAATAACAAAATAAGAAAGTTAACATATCTTGGGGTATATAGAATAGATTTCCACTGTCCTGTGGTACTTTTGTGGTACTTTGCTCCTTTGAAATTAATTTCGCACAAATTGTCATACATGTATTTTTGTAAGTGCACAGGTAAAAAGAAACACAATTACATTTTGATACACTGAAAATGTACCCACTGTTCAACAGGATTAATGGACATGGTTCAAAGTAATATCTAAAAACATAGGCCCTGATGGACCTGAACCTCAACGTGCGGTCTATTTATTTGCTATTTTATGCCTTGATCTACATGCAGATCTGGTATCCGTTCCACATGTTGGAATTTTTTTTCGGGGGGGGGTGTCGTATCCATATCTGCCGGATCCAGAAAAATGTTCAGAATGGCCTGAAATATGTAGATCTGGTGGCCATTCCACATGTTGAATTTTTCAGTGGGGGGATTGTATCCATATCTGTATCCGGAAAATGTTCAGAATGACCTGAAACATGCAGATCTGGTATCCGTGCCACATGTTGATTTTTTTTTGGGGGGGGGGGTTGTCTCTGTACCCAGAAAATGTTCCGAATGGACTGAAA
>JBCAUI010529663.1:0-11393 GCA_038406195.1 Haplosyllis anthogorgicola | reverse complement strand
TGGTGTTAACTCTAACTGCAGTCTTTAGACTACAGCACTCCTGGTGGTAACTCTAACTGAAGTCTGGTCCTTTGACAATGACACGTTGGATTTCCAATAGTAAACTAATGGATATTAATTTTTCATGCGTGCATCTCATTGAGGATGCGTAGACGAGCCAGCAATATAAGTTAAATCCAGTATGCTAGTAGAGTTAACAGATTCATATCAAGCTACAAGGAGTTTTTCCTATTTGTTTCGTCCACTCAGGTAAATTAGGTAGATTTGACAGATTAGACAGGGGAATTTAGACTAGTTCTAGTACTTGACCTATAATTATAAATTGATTAGGACAACATCAACATTCAGTCCTGAACTGAAATTAGTCAGACCACTACTGATAGTAATGTTCCCTGCCATAAATTTGCCTAATCTGCCAAATTTGCCTAATCTAACAGGGTTAAGAATTAGGAGAAACCTAGATAGCGTTTTGCTGCGATCCTTCAGTGGCGCCGTTACAGCGGAAATCTTATTGTCCGTGAGTAATGAGTTGTGCTTGTCAGTCAGTACGGATCGGGGAATATGCTCCGTCGTTGGCTAATTCCACAAACCCTGACTGAATGTTTACTAGGTGCTTTGCATTGTAAATCATCAGAACATCATCAACGCAGTAGAATCTGCCGTCTTGCTGCATGTTTTTGAGTCGTATACAATAAAGAGTTCACTGTAGAATTATACTAAATGTAAACAAATAAAGAATATTCCCATCCATTAATTTTGATTTTCATTATTGCCCATTTTGTTCGAAATTGAACGTGAAATAAATAGTTTGAATTTTACTGGTCAACTGAATAGATGATATTACACTGTATTTAAAGGACCTTTTACGTGCACAGGCAAAATTGTATATTTCCTTGTCACAAGCTGAGTTTGTTTGTCTGCATTTGGAGAAATACACGTGTGTGCAATACGGACTTTGAGATGTTAAAATCAAAATTGTATTGAGAAAGTTTTTCGTAAAATAAATGGAAACCATTTGCACAGTCTGTTACAAATTATTTTTATCAGCGAGTTTTAAAGATATGAAGATCATTACCGCTAAGAATAATGATTGTTTTGGAAAAAGGTTAAAATTGTACTTTACAAAAATGAAATCATTATTGTTCCTTTGACTCATGGAAAAGAACCTCAGTAAAAGAAGAAGAAGAAGATCAATTCATTTCCTATTATAATTAGAAATTACAGACCAATCTACATTTTGAACTACACAGCTCTTTGGCAGCCTGTACATTGATGTCAATTAGTGATATTCATTTGATTAAATCCTGATCAGAGTCAACAATGATGATGCTGCTTTGAGATCTATCTGACAGTATGTCTAGTCTCATGTTATAAATATGGATAAAGGACGAAGTTTGAGCGGCTGAGCGGCTGATGACCCGCATCGATTTGTCAGCCACTGATCTATTTATATGCAGTTTTGGACACATCTGTAGTAATCGTACTCAGTGATGTTTTGTGTGAATCATTCCAGTACATAAATTCCGTATCTGAAGTTTAACACGGTACCTTGTGGAGGTTCCCTTATGTACCCTTACGTACACGTTTGATACGATTTTTGTGTAATGATCTATGAATTGTTGAGCTCCTCTTCAGTACTTTTGCCCTGGCTAAAAAGCAACAAGAAGCATTGCTGTACAAAACGATACGTTGTCATCATGCGATCAGAAGATTAAATATCGTGATGATACGTTGGACTTACAGCAGTCAGCAAAGGGCATTAGTTTCTCAGGCATCCGTCACGCCGAGGGTGCAGCACCTGGCGGGTTATAAATCTTGTATTGAAGTATACAAGACTTCGTGTGGACAATCACCGCTATTGTAGGCCATAACCCACGTTCAACTGGTACAGGGTTTGTACTAAGCACATTAGAACTGGAAAGTTTCTAGTTATACTCTATTAACGATAAGTGTGGCTCATCAACGTCAGAACGATAGTATTCAAAGATATTACAGGAACATCTAGAATTCTGTTGTTGCGTAATTGAACATCTCAAATCTTCCTTCGAAATATTCTGCATTCTGGCATAAAACGACTACACCGTTTGTCAGTCCTACCACTTGGAATGTGGAACCTATTTTCTGATATATCGTCCGTAAAAATGAGAAATTCCAAATCAGATTTTGGTTAACAGTCTACTTCCGACTTACATTCAGATGTGCTAATTTTCTGTTCAGCCCGTCTGTACAGAACCTGCTTGTTGAAAGTCTTCCTTAGTCGTAGATTTTCTCATTTGTTTATGATAGATGCATTCTTCGTCCGCCTAGCTAGAAAGCTATGTTTCGAGACACAAACAGAAAACTGACTCAAATGATAAGAATGTAAATGAAAACAAATCGAGAAAATCACAAACGGAAAAATTATGTTAACAGGCACAAAAAAATCAATCTGGATAAGTCCCCTTGTACACCATATACATCTTGTCCACTGGTAGTTGTTGCATGCAACCCTTTAGTTTAAAGCAACCAACTGTCTAACAATGAGAAATGCCCTGCACAGAACCGTATGCTGCATCAAAGATTATTGGTAGATAGTCCCATCTCTTCTTATTGAGCACCACCCGGGGAATGCTCAGACGACAGTATCGTAAATTATGCGTCCTTGAATGAATGCTTTGTAATGTGCCTTGAATGTAATGCTTTATTACTTTTTGTGGCAATGAGCCTACTATTCACCATACATCTCGTATTTTAACCTAAAAGATGGTCCTTTAGATTCTTGCTATTTTAGGGTCGCCTATCTTTTATTTGAGTTGTGTCATCAATCAGGGAACGTGCATGAGACGGTGGCAAACAAGGCCTCACACCATGCTAATTCAGTGGTGTGATACGCTAAGTAACACTTCCCATTGCCAACTTTTTAATCTGGCTTAATCGTGGAAATATGAGCAAGGTTAGAAAATCCTTTGTGTGCATTCGGATGTAAAGGAGTTAAAGATTGTTGGTATACACATATTTCCATTCAATAATGAAACTACTCTTCAGAAAAGAGCAAATACAATTACACAATTTAACACTGACTCCTTCTAGTCAGTATTAACTGGTGTTCTTTTCTTTTCTTTTATTCTATAAAGAATTTAATTATTCCCACGATTAAGCCAGATAAAAAATGGACAATAGGAGGTGCTACTTGGCGTATCACACCCCTGTAGTTGTAACAGGGAAATTGTTGTTCCAGGCGAAGCTAACTACGCTTGAAATTGAACATTACAATCCTGATCCTTATGAGGGGTGCGTGTGTGATCCTTTCGTCACAATTGTTAGCGAGGAATGAACGTACGATAATTTACGATACAAAAATCGTATCAGTTGTGTACATAAGGGTATGTAAGGGTGTCCCCATAAGGCACCGTGTTAAGATTCCCATACGATTTCTGAGTACTCTGCTAGAACAAACATGAACTTCCAAATTTAAGTCTTTTAAAATCGCCTCAGATAATCTTATTTCTTTAGTGAGGAAAGTAGGCAAATTCTTTGGTTGTTCTGCTCTACAAAGATCCACCATTGCTAAACTCCCTTATCACGGATCAGCTTGCCGTCTTAATCAGCTAAAGTTTATAAATGTTCCGAGATGGGCTTCCAAATAAATTATAGTGCGGGAGAGGGAGTGATGGAGTGAGTCTAACTATCATGGCAATCCATATATCAAGTGTCGAATAAAGCTTCACTCTGAGCAGTGAGATCTGGATGAAGCAATGAGATCTGGATTGGATTCCGCTTTAAGTCGAAGTTGTTATCAATCAGTAAATGAACAACGCCTGTCTTATCCCGTCCAGTTGTTGTTGGTCAAATGTACAAAAGACTTCAGGCTTTGTAATGCTTAATTATCTCAGAAATCTCAACGTTAGAATGTCCAACAAGAAAATTGGAACTTTCTCCCTTTGCAATCTTTTCTGTTTGTATTCTTTTCTTGTAAAGAATATAGTAACATCATATTTTCAAACCTTTTCAGTCGGTAAATGTATGTTGTTGTTGAACACAGAGCTCGGTGGACCAGTAGACAATGGAACAGAGCTTGGGCAATCTAGAAATGGGAAAAGGCGATCCCACAGGGAACAGAAAACATGCTTGTTATCATTGCTTTGTGTCCACTTTGAATACGGAATTCATGGGAAGGCAACTTTTATGTGAGGCGTACTTGGACTAATGGTTTTGCTGCGGTTACAATCCTCCAGTGACGACGTTCCAGCGGAAAACTTATTGTCCGTGAGTAATGAGTTGTGCTTCTCAATAAGTACGGCTCGGGGAATACGTTCCGTACTAGTGGATTAGATGTAATATTTCTGGGAATAACCGAACATTGTAAGGGCTCCTGAATGCTGATGAACTTTTACCGGCAATAGACTGGTAAACTTATTTAAAAATTTGTTCAACTTTAACAATACATCAGCACGTAAGCTGTGTCTACCTTTTGAAACTGTTGGGAACTTAATACAGATAGTTGGGCAGTGTTTCAGTAAATCACAGCCTCTGCAGACCATGGTGTCACATATTGATAGTGTCTTCTGCAGGAGGTGCTGTCACAAGATTAACCGACCTCCATGCACTGACACTAAAATAAAATCTAAACACAGTGCTGGGAATCAATGCATGGCCAGGGCACAACCATCAATGGGGATCCAATGCATGAATGGTAACCCTGTAACATGATACTGGGCAATGCTGTTGAATTGTGTATCGCCCCAATTCATACATCACACCTAATTCATTCACAGTATATGATATACTTTACTATCCATTGTGTACTGGATTGTGCGCTTATCTGTGACATAAGGCTTGCAGGGTACTAAACAAATTAGCCTGACATCTGTCTTAAGTTCTACAAACTAACCTCTCTGATGTTGAAATATTGTAAATGGAAGCTGCATCGATACGAATAGGTATCAGTCCTTTGTGAGAGGATAGTATGATGCAGCCCTGTGAGGGAGTGTACCATCACCCCTGAACACATCACCACAATATGATACTTTGCTTGAGGGATATCCCACACCAGGGTCGGGTGAGTTCCCGGCTTGAAGGTAAAAGTGATGCTTGAACTTGTGATAACTGCATGTCGACTAACTATACATAAAATACATGAAATAAACTGTAATGGCTAACCCACATTTCCCACTCTAAGTGGAGGAAAAAATATTGTATTATTATTGCACAAGTCTCTTTATCTTAAATTTTATTTGGAAAAAAAACATGATTATAGTTACTTCAAGAATATTGTAAATCCATTAGGCATCAAATCCGGTCCGTCGGTACAGTCGCAAGATTCTATTTAATGCCCGTCCATCTAAACTGTAATTAATGATAAAAAAGTACCGCAAGTGATGTGATTTGTTGTAAGAGTTTTATCTTAAGGATGAATAATAATAATAATATTATTTTTTATGATTTTAGTTTTGCTTTGCACAAAAAAACGAAGAGAAAATCATTACCTTGTTGTACTCTTGTGCAGCGTGCTGCCTGTACACTATGTAATTTCGCATGTCACAATCACAATGTCTCTCACAGAGAATACTATGTTTCGCTTGCCACTACGAGAGAGATGAAGGTGACCCTTGGGGACCATTGGAACATGACTGTCTGCTCTCTAATTGTTTTAATCCTGAATCAAAGAACCTATATGTATCCTGATAGAACATATCCCAATGGAATACGTTTATATAGACTCTCAATTGTTCTTGTCAGGGTGGGCGCCAAAATGGAACTGCTAAAACGTACAGATATAGTTCAGAAAATTTTCCTGATTATTTTTACCTGTCAAATCTGGCTCATCCGGCAGATTGCAAAGCAAATTCACAGGATGAAATTCCTATCAGTTCTGAAACAATAGAACTTCAAAATCACAACGTAATGTTTTATTGTTCTCTCTTTCGTTCTTTACATTCCAAATTGAATTTCAGGAGCTGTATACTCTTTTTACAGTAGGGTACAAAGTGTGACATACTAAGCGCAATTTGATTGCTAATATTGCGTGATGATGAGTTGAACTGCAATGGTAAAGCATAGAATTTTTTTGTCCCACAAGTGGTAGCACCTGACGGCCAATGAATGCATGCTACACTTTGTTTCCTACTGTAATAAAGTATCTAAAGTTGATTGCAACCAGTTCGATTACTGAAATTACTAAAGTTTTCAAGTCACTATAATTGCTTACTTTGTTGTGATTACTTAAATAATTAAACAGAATATTTATAAAATGTAAACAGTTCAAGTTAAAAGACCTTGCGTGTAAAAAAAGGGTTTACACTTATGGGACTACTCTATTAGAACCAACTCTATTAAATTTGGTATTTATAGAGTTGTCACTGCTGTAACAACTCTATTAATACCAAATTTAAAATATTCTGCCAAAACAAGGTATGAATCACATTAATTGCCTGTCAGGTGCTGCCACAATGCCTTAGTGCTGCAGTTCAGCACACCATCACACAATAAAGGTCAGAAAATTGGGCTTGATAACATGCACTTCGTACCCCACTGTTTTAATTAAAATATATACAGTACACTTGACCTAATCCATACTGAAACTAAACCCACTCTTACGGTCCGTAGAATACACAGATGTTCTGATATTGATGCATTAGAAGCATGAGTTTGAGATGTAGCCCAGGCAAGGGCACCATCCCTCGGCAACACAGGGATATAAATCCGAATAACCGAACCACATTTACGCAAGATGTATCGGTAGGTTTCTCCAGTGATGTGGGAGTTGAGAGGATTATATTGGCTGGCCAAATTCAAATACAATGAATACACCAAGGAATTCATGTATTATTTGTATGAAGTTTATTCAGAAATAACATTGTATCACTCGGTATATTCTGTGCTTTTAAAGAAAGTGATACGGTATTTTCAAAATTGTTGGAAATTGAAAGGAAAGTAAAAGTTGAAACTGTTTCAGTGCACTGTAATAATCTCTGTAAATGATTAGTTTCCTCTAGTAAACATCAGCATCTTAACTCAAATAAAGCTTGTATAGTTTCAGCTCAGTTCAAGTCCATTCGAGAACTTGAGTATTCGAATTTGTGGATATTCACCCCGAAAAAACACCAAACACCTGATGTAAAATTTCTATGGCAGACTATTTGT
Source organism: Haplosyllis anthogorgicola (assembly GCA_038406195.1). NCBI lineage: Eukaryota > Metazoa > Annelida > Polychaeta > Phyllodocida > Syllidae > Haplosyllis > Haplosyllis anthogorgicola. Next base: position 4,271 of record JBCAUI010529663.1, on the reverse strand, counting down.
AAACCAATGTAAACCAAATTACCTTAGATATATAGTTTTATACAGTAGCAGATCAAGAAATTACTGTTAAAAGTTTAGTGCCTGGCAACAATTAAATTTCAATTTTAAATTGCTGCTGGGCTCTAAACTTTTAATAGTAATTTCATGATCTGGTATGTCAAAGCAGTCTTAAATAACAGAAGTGATTTTTTACATTCCAACTCTCATTTAAACACCAGAAGTTGATTTTCGAAGTCAGTTTTTTATCATTTACAGTCAGGGTTACCTTATTTGACATAAAAGAAACATAGTTCAATTCCATAATTTTGATTTTGATTTTCAGTCTTATTAACCTGAAATAAGAAAGAAATGGGGTTCAAAAAATAAACATGGTTAAAAGTAGTACGTATGATCTTTAATGAAGAATGAAACGTTCCCTCTCTCCCAATTTAGGGGAACACCAACTTTTTTGGTAATCACTTTTGTACCATGGGAAAAAACTCCGAAATTTCGATTTGTTACAAACCAAATGATGAAATTTAGTGCTTTGTGGGTGAATTAATTCGATGGAAAGGAAACGTTGAGTATTTGCAAACTTTCATACCCTTCAGATAGATAACATTTTGTTCAATTTTCACGTGGTCGTGATGCTTTACTCATACATACGAGTCAGAATTACAATCCACAAACCTATCGCACACAAATGCAAAGAACGTCGTCAATTGATTCCTTGAAATTAAAGATGGTAACAGATGGTTTAAGAAAAGTTAATTAATTCTCGCACTGAACAAACGTTCTTTGCATGTTAAAGCAATGACACTTTTTATGTATCCCAAAATTACTCTCATATTCAACTTTCATATCAAAACGTATTACTGGATTGTGGCCTTAACTGTAATGTTGTTCAGCACAGACTATGACTGTTGCTCTGTAGACAACAAGCCTAAGTAGTCGTCATGAATAAATACAATTCCACATGATCCTGGATGTCCCATTAAGTGTCCTAGTAACCCATTATGTCAGCAGATCAGCAATCACGCTGCCGTCCAGCAAAGCACATGGATTTGGTACCCATCACCAATGTACTGGAGCTGCATTGTAATTTACACAACAGTTGGTTTCTAATGGGGGTGACATATTTCAGATCACATGAAATAAATAGAACCAAATTGAAGTGTTCTACGATTCCAATACTAAAGACAAGTGCAATCTATCAATATTGATCTGGAGATTTTGTAAAGTATAAAAGAACGAGAGAGATGACCTATCGACACACAAAAAGCCTCATGCCGTAATGTTTTACAGACTGTTACAGGACGAAATATTTAAACCTCCCTACTGGATGGCTTTAAACCAAATAGAACTTTGTGACTTTTAGTGTCGAATAAGAAATGGTAAAATCATTTGATGTTAAAGCCGCGGAAAACAGCTTATAGTGGCAGTTGAAGCCTAACTAATAACGAAAAGGGTCTAGATAGGTGGTTAGTTCAAGAAGATAGCTCAACAATGCAAAACACAGGATCCATCAGGTTTATGTTCTTGTGATTAACTGGAAGCGAGGGGTCTGAGACATAAACATTACTTTACTATCTCCATCAATGGGAAATAAGTACTCCTAATATACATTTATGTTAGTACGATCATTTACAAAACGCCATTTGTAAGCCACTTTCGTCTTTTGGACTGACATTCCACCCAGTTTCACACTGCTTTAACTTTCTTTTTTTGGCGCAGCATTCAATTTCATTAATAGTAGAGAAGTTGCCTTTTGAACTGAGAGGCTTACAACTGTGTTGAGGTGATGCAGTGGTGTTGACACAGAAACAATTCTTTTGGGAGGGCAGAAAAAAACAAATTATTAATAATTAAAATACGTTTAATCTATATTTAGTCTTTTTGCCTCTTTTCTGTTATTATGTTCATGCACAAAGGCTGTGCATAATGCCCACATGCAATCCTTCCAAATTAGCTACTGAACTGAAATACTAGAGTAGCGTAGTGTTTGACGCACTGGTCACTATAGACGGGTAAAATAAATAAAAATCCCTGCAGTGAATAGAAACATACATTGAACCGGATAGCTATGAACTTACTGCACCTTCACATTTCACAGTTAGGGAACAGGTGTTGCGAGATGCCTAGTATGAAATGTTTATGAGGTTTGCGTTCTTCAGCTGCTTCACACTAATGGATCACTGACACCATACTGTAAACTCTCATCCGTCTCCTTTGGGCACAACTACATAGATAGTCATCACGCATCTAGCTAGATTTCAAAAGAATTCATCCTTCACAAGAAAAGTTGGTATAAAATTTGAAGGTTATGATTTACACAAGAGATTGTCCAGTGACTGAATAAAAGTCGCCACGGTTAATCACCATTTTTATTCAGAGAAACTTTGAAGCACACTTTAAGAAACTGTTTCAAGTGTCTCCTTTTTTTTGGTTTCTTTTTTTGAAATTTTAGCCATACCTTTAAATGTTTGCATTCAGTGTGCAATGAACATTCTTTACCAGGGTGCTAGAGTTCTAATTTTGGATGACTATTTTCTTTCCAAATGCTCCCAAATGACGATGAACTGTTGACTCTCTGCATCAGAGGGCTGACACGACAATATGCCTGTCAACAGAAACATCTGCACCCAGTCCAGGAACATGCATGCATAATAAGACTTGGTAGATCTTAACGCAAAGGAAAATAGTGATTAAAAATAGAATAATCTTCAGTGAATTTTCTTTCAGCTTTGTGGGATTTGGCAACAAAAAGTCTACACTGTGACTCCGATATTAAAACGCCTAAAATGGGGCTTAAATTTATATGGTTATCACCTTTGTCCTCTGAAATAAATGTGACTCAAAATAAAAGTATTGCAGTATGGAACGAAGTGTAGCTTGTCTTTATTGCCCGTCAGGCGCTGCCACAATTGTTGGGCAGCAGAAAACTCCTATGCTTTACCATTGCAGTTCAGCAGACAATCACATCATTTTAGAACATAAAAATCGTGCTTTGTATGCCATATTTTGTACCTTACTGGCAATGTAACTCTCGCTGCTTTTTACATAATTTTAATCCAGATTTAGCATATGTTAATGTCCCTGTCAAAGAAATAAGATACAATGGAAAAATAAAACACAAGATAAAAAATCTATGTTAACAGGACCAGATGTTTGTAATTACAGAAAATAATGCAGATAAGTTAAGTACCAGGACAAAAACTAGAACGCACAGCACCCTCATCATTTGCACGAAATGACGTCAATAAGGCCGGAGATACACTGTACGATCTAACCACTAGCAATCAATGATCGCATGCGATTTCAATCAGAAATTTATCCACGAAGCATTACTATTTAAGACAAAGAGACGACAGATATTAGATCTTGACTTATTATAACCCTTGTCTGTATCACAGTGTGATATTCCTGAATAAGTAAGATACAATCGCATGCGATTGAGATCGTTTGAGATTATATCGTGTCGTGTGTCGCGAGCCTTAGGCCTGAGATACACGATGAGAACAATTGTTTGCAATCAATGATCGCATGCGATTTCAATCAGGAATTCGTTTTCAGAATATGACTACTCACAACAGAGAGATGAAAAAATTCTGGCTTGTTACTTCTGAAGCACTTAACCCTTCTATATTTATCACATCATGATATTACTCAATTATTAAAAAACAATCGCATGCGATTGAGGTCGTTTGCGATTACATCGTGTCGTGTGTCTCCGGCCTTACTGAGATAATTTTCCGCCAGTTCAATTTATTGTGATGTTTAATTGTGAGCACCCGCAGAAGTGCGTTTCTTACCGTCATACAACATTTATATTGCGTAAAATACCATTAAATCACAATAGAGAAGCAATAGATGAGACAGTCAAAATAATTGCAAACCTTTTAACGATGAAATTATCCCATTTAGAACAAAGAAACCCTTCTGTTTTATCACCATGGGAACTCCACCATTACAACTTTATTACCGCAGAAATGAAATTAATGGTGATTAAACTTTTAAAGGTCATCATTGCGGTGTAATGCTTATTTGCCAGAACAGCTTCAAATTACTGATGGTCGGACGGGCACTGAAACTCATCCCTGCACTCTGTGTCATAATTTCTGCCCCGTTTCCCGTCGCTTTTCTGTTCTCAAAGATAAATTACATATATTTTCATATCGCATATTTTGTTATAGTTCAGTAACAATCAAAACAATCGTTATTTAGAATTACGATTAGCACATGACCTTCCATTGGCAGATCTAGGGGGGCGGAGGCGGTGGGGGGGGGGGGGG
>JBCAUI010529652.1:0-11393 GCA_038406195.1 Haplosyllis anthogorgicola | reverse complement strand
GAAACCTCAATGCCCTGTAAGGGGTGCAGGCTCCTAGACCAGCGTGACAGCCTTAACGGCCGTTAAGGAAGAGACCGTGTAGTTTATGAAGACGCGCTGGCAGTGTGTAGTTGTCGCCTCTCAAGCACAGTGCCTGGCCGTTTTTATGCGTCACCTGTACAGGGTGTAGGATGTCAATGTCGTAATGACGCAAGAACTTCATGCAAATTCATAATGCCACCAGATGTACAGTGAACCAATTTGTAGAAAAGTGATAACTGCTGAAAATAAGGACGGAAGAAAATACAAAACGACTTATTGTATGTCTTCTCATCTGCATGCATTTTTATCGAACTAAGAAGAGAAGGATATTTGGTGCATTAACTCCCATTTATTGCGTTAAAAATAAGATGGTATTTTTTACCATACTGTTGATTTAGAGAACTCGTGTTTCACGCTGAGATATTCAGCTCGTTTTCATAAACTTAACACCCATCCTTTAATGCAACAACTTGTTGCACACAGCATTGAATGCTGTAAGTTGGTTTATTACATAACGCTGGTCTGGTAGTGTTATGTAATAAACCAACACAACACTACTCTCAGTATTCATTTTGTTGCGCTATGGATGTGCATTAAGTTTATGAAAACAAGCTGATGGTAGCATTAGGTATAATAAACCACATTTAACGCGTTAAAAGATGGGCGTTAAGTTTATGAAAACGAGTTGAGTATTCGCCGCATTAGTTCAGCATGAAATTCAATTGTCGCGAGAAGTTAAACATATAATAGTAATTTCATGATCTGATAATACTATTCCGGGACCATTTGAAAACAAAGGAATTTCACGCTGTGATTTGGAAGCACGTGCATGTAAAGTTCTATTTTCCACAAATTAATATAGGATTTTCACAATCGGTCAAATCTTTAGAATGAACGCACTTACAGTTCTCTCTACGTATAATTTTAGGAGTTTGATATCGATGTGCTGCTACATGCTGCTAAAGATGGAGATTCTGAGAGATTGCTCAAATGTTTAAACTTTCCAAACAGCGATATCAATGCTGTCAACAAGGTAAGTTGTTACTTGGGGTTTTTAAAAAATGTTTTCAAACCCTTAGTGGAACAATCTTATTGTGCCATCCAGCCATGCACTGTAGGACTATAAAATTCATTTGTTATTTTTGTCAACTGACTTGATTTATAATTAAAAATAACGTTGAATTGTGAACTCCAGGAAGCTAGAATTACTAGCGTTTCAAAATCAACCACTCTGCCCCTGTAAATATTGCACTGCGCTGTTATGTGTAATTGTAATTAATTTCTCCTTTTCCATAGAGAGGAAATACAGCCTTACATATTGCAGCAATACATGGAAAAAATGAAATTTGTCGATTACTTGTCGATAAAGGTGCTAAAGTGAACTCAACCTGCAAGGTAACGTCTCTGTTGCTGTCAATTTGTGTGTGTGTGTGTGTGTGTGTCTGTGTCTGTGTCTGTGTCTGTGTCTGTGTGTGTGTCTGTGCGTATCTGTCTGTCTGTCTGTCTGTCTGCCATATTGCTTCCAAAAACAAATTACATATATACTCCTAAGTCCCAAATAAAATTAAATCGTTGTTTTCTTACTGTCTAACTCACAAAAATAAATGCCATTTCAGCAAGGCTACACTCCTCTGTATGTGGCTGTGGTGGAGAATCATGTTAAAGTCGTAGACGTTTTGTTGTCTTCTGGAGCAGACAAAGACATCACGCCCGATGTAAGTTGACATCTACATTAACGGCTTAATTAAGAGTGGAAATGGGATGGGATTACATGGGATTATCATTGACTGCTCCCCGGAGAATTCAGTGTCCTCTGAGCAGCAAAATTCTATTCATTTTAAAACAATAGAATTTCATGCTTTGTTATATTTCGCCAAATTAACATAATATGGAAGTCTTCTGTTCTCAAATTACCCGTAATAGGATATTATTCATGCAGCTGGCAACGTCCTTGGTATAGTATTTATTCCTGCCAATTGTTTCGTTGTTTACAACATTACCTTGTAACATTTGTCAGTACACAGAATTCGTATCATTTTGGAAACGAAGAGAACAAAGGAGAGAACGAAAGAATTTCACGCTGTGCTTTTGATGCGCTATTGTTAAACTTTTGATACGAATTCCGTGTACTGCACGAGAATCCTTGGGCACGTAGAAATTGGATTTAAGTTTAGGATTCAGATTACATTTAATGCACTGCAGTTAAAGTATACTGTTAGGTAGATGATGACATATACACTACCTCGGGATTTTGGATTAGTCTTTAGACACTTAAATATATACTTATCCCAGATTATTAAATTGCTATCAAATATTTCCATCCCGCAACAATTGAATTTCATGCTGCGCTATTGAAAATCCATTGAAATACAGCTGATAGAAATTAAATGATCTGATGCAGAAAGCTGCCTCGCTTAAATTACTCCTTTCTTCTTTTTCAGAAAAATTGTCCTGCAACAAAAGTGGCCGAGCTGCAAGGCCTGAAGGAAATCAGTCGTCTTCTTTCCGGCGTCACGTCCCCTCAGATTATGCCTTTAGACATCGAGGAACATGGATGACCTCAAGACTCCATTTTACATATATGACAACAAGAAATTAAAGTTGTTTTGTGGAAATCGTGTTGGAAGCCTAATGTTGACAGTTCCAAGCTTTTTGTGATTGTATTACCCGAAAAATGACTCTTGAGAAACAGATTCTTGAGGAAATAAAAGAGTGTCAATAGCAATTTTACTAAAATAGCTAACAATCGAATATTTAATTATACTATTCATATGGTCAACGGAAAAGCATGAAAAAATTAATAATTTCTTATTTGATGAACGTGTATCAAGCTGATGTCAATGCTTACGTATCAAGCTGATGTCAATGCTTACGCTTAACAATCTCACCAGAAACGTACACATCCTCTCCAAAAAATCCTCAAGCACTGTTTAACACTCCAATTTCTCACATGTTTAGAACTGGTTTGAAGTCGTTTCAATAAAATTGACCTTCATTCTCGATCGAAGGTAAATACAATTTTTACCATTACGGACAGTTTTGCAATTTAAATGCCATTTCACGACTCATGAAAATATTTTCATTTTCTGTTTACGGGTACATTGTGATTTTCTTATGGACATACCCACATAAATTACATGGTTATATTGCAGATGGAGCTATCATATTACATTAGATTATATAAGAAATTATATACACTAGGTGGCACGCACAAAAATCTCCTAGCCCATGTAGCCCATATAACCACTGTTACTGGTCACTAAAGCCGTTACTTCTTCATGCATTCTATTACTAAAAATGGTCGCTAGTTTTTAAGGTCATGATGGTAATTTGCTATTGTTTTATGATGAACGACACTGAAAGCATTCTTGAAGGGAGTTTAATTGTTAACGCAAAAATTCTCTGTCTTTACATACCTAACGTAAATCACAATATTTTGTGCTTCTCTTTGTTGAAACGCCCTGTAAATGTAATTAACAATGTACTCTATCAGGAAATCAGTGAGAAAGAGACATGTGTATATTTTTAGCCTGTAACATGTTAGTATTTGCCCCTGCGTTATCATAAATTTACTTTGATTTTGTTACAAAATGTTGTGTCACCATAAAAAGATAAATAGAATATAATTCAGTACAAATGAATGTGTTCAGTTCTTATTCCTTTTTTCTTTTCTTTAGTCCACTTACCAAAAAACTGTTAAAACCTCATAGGACAATTCCCTCTTACATCAAAGACTTATTTCGTAAAAAAGACTGAATTCTGGATTTGTCTAATTTTACTGTAGAGATTACATTTACCCCTGATTTTATGCAGTACGGTAAAAAATGTGTGTAATAAAGTGCGATTTCACAGCTAAAATTATGTGATGGTGTAATGAACTGCAATAGTAAAGCATAGGAATTTTCTGCCACCCACAACTGTGGCAGCACCTACCGGGTAATAAAATACCAACTACACTTCGTTCTCCATTGGCAATTGGAACACAATAGACTAGTTTACATGCCTTTCATTTGGTTGATTAGGTAAACTTAATTAATTAGGGAAAACTTCGTATGTTCTATTCCTTCGGAAAAACAAAGCGTTTGTGATGGCAGAACGAATTGTTTGTTTTCAACTCAACCGCACTAGGTGATTCTACGCACGCGCAAAATATATTATCTCTACCGCTATTTAATGCGAAATCCCAGAAATCAATATGGAAGATAAAGTACATAATTTTTTTGTTTTTGTGCAAAATCATGCCCAATAAAAGTTATTTAAGCTGATAGAGTTATTTGTTTAGTTCATTTAAACTTTTATAATGGCACAGACATTGGCCACAGAAGCCTGTGAGGCTGATCTTGCTGAGGAAATGTGTGAAGAATCACTTCATTCTGAGGGGGAGGTGTTGGATGAACCAGAATTGGCTGTCAAGGGAATTCATTTGTTGGTGAACAACAAATGGCCAGAGGCTGAGAAATTATTTCACACCTACAGGTAACTCTTATTTAGTTTGTAGCAGTGTAAACCATGTAACATCAAATTAGAAGATACTTCTTTTGTTTTTCACTGTAAAGATATTTACACTGACCCTCTTTTAGGAAGTGATTGGTTTGGCAGGAATTGTGTTCGAATTTTCGGTCTAACATAATTTTATGATGAAGGCCAAAGAACATTAGACCGGTGATGTTGCTAAACTGCCGTGCAATGATGCAAGTCGCATGGTTACAGCACGACATCGTTAAAATGTCTAATGTCTTTTGGAACTTGATATCTCTTGAGAACAGTGTAATGCAAGTTATTCAACAATACCTTTTTGTGCCTATTATTACCTCGGCATGCGAAGGTATCGCCGAGATACAGCAATCACATAGGGTGATCAGGGTCGTATCCGCCGGATTGGGACTTTACGCCTGAGTATATGATGCGCAAGGTAGGTACTATTGTGACCAATGGCTAAGTGGTTAACTTCACAGAAATACCTGTATCAGATGCTTCTTTACATAAGATGGAAACCCCCTACCCCACCCCCACCCCCACCCCCCAGGAAAATGTAGCTGCCCACAGATCTACATGTACCAGGCCATTCTGAACATTAGGTGGATACGGCGGATACAACCCCCAAAATTGGAGGTGGCCGTTGACTTGTATGGGAATTAGAAATTTAAGTGGGCCATAAGTCCTTAATTATTGCTCGTAGACGCCATTTAACTTATGGACCTCTACCAATTCCGAGGATATTGGGTAACTTTTTGGCACTGTAAATTAAATAAGTTACAGACTGCACGTCGAGGTTCAAGTCCATCATGTTATCCCATTATAATATTTTTCTTCAGAGATACAAGCCCATTGATGCACGCAGGCAGCAGTTTTGTGACATTTATGCAAGCTTTAATGACGTTCGAAGATGACAAGCTAGCAGAAGCCATGAAAGCTTTGCAGGAAACTGAAAAAGTGTGTGAGAATGGAAACGGTTTGATGAAATCTATGAGACGTAAATTTACCAAGAAGAAAAAATCTGAGGTAAATATCTCGTAAAGCTTTATTATCTAAATGTTGTGCGACTCATGACGATTTGTTCACTTTGTGAATTGCTTAAAAATAGTTTGTCATGCACTTTACTCACAGTGAAGTACAAAATCGGTAAAATGTCACCTATTTTTAACGTACAGTCAATTTGGAAGTATTGAAAGCTATTCCGAGAGCAATTGCCTATTTCTGGACATTAAGAAAAAAATTAAAGTCAGTTAAAAATTCAGAGATGAAGATTACTGCAGAAACTTGCTTATTAAAGAAGTAAGATACCGGCAATAAATACATAATTACCGGAACAATGTAAATTTAAGGAGCTGCTTTGTTCCTTGTGCATTGTAGAGATCAGTTCAGTTGGAAGACAGACTACAAAGACAGATTATAGTGGCAGATACAATCATGTACCAGGCAATACTCACTTTTGTCAACCAAGATCTGGCAAGTTATGTGAAAGGTATGTTTCATTAAGGCACCATTTTCAGCATGTATTTGAAAGAGCAACAAATGTAGTGAAATACATTCATTTTATCCTAACAATTTTTAGGTGGATGGTTGCTAAGAAAAGCCTGGAAAATATACGAGAAAGCTTACAAAGAAATCAATACTATGTATGCCCGTTGTCAGCAAAGTTCTGCAGTAAACGGTGAAAACAGCGGATCATCTGTGGATGCACCAAACACACTAAGTCCAAGCTCAAGTAATAATGGTAAATAGGGTACAAATTTCAAAATAATAACATGCAAATAACTAGGATCAGGTCCCATCTTCTGGACATCGATACGTCGATAGATCGAGGGAAGTGTGAAAGTAATATTAATTTCATTTAACTTTGACCCAAATATTGGAATAACCTTGACCTTGATCAGGTATGTACTATCCTCGAATTTGGAATGGTAGTTCAATGAACATCTGCCGGTCACTCATTACATCCTGGGCTCGATCCCTGGGATACTACATGTTTCAGGTCACATTTATATCAGCAGTGAACCCACAAATCAAATGTGCACGTGGAGAGGCAAAACTGGCTCTAAAGGAATGTTAATTCTTTAATTCATTTCATTCCAGCCTTAACTAAATCCGCCAGCACCGATTCGATTCAGAGCACGCTGCCAGATGACGTCGTTGGACGGCTTCTCGGAGGAGTCAGTTTTGGTTACGGTAGTTTTCAGGTAAAGAATCGGTAACATTATCAAAGATTTAGAATCATACGTGCTGGTAAATCGAAAGTAGTAACATTATCAAACAAAAGTTTACTTTTTCGTGCTAGTAAAACTGACTATCGTAATGTTGACAAAATCATTACATCAACAAAAATTAAATGACAAGGTATTTTACTTGTTTATGCATTTAGTAAAATGTTCTTTTGGAAACAAAATGGTATCACACGAAAGTAATGTAATTAGAACATAATTTTACATAACCGGTCACTGATATTTCACAGTTGATACTATTATTCTGTTTTTTTCAGCTATGCATATCAATGATGCCACCTAAAATCTTGAAGATAATAGAATGGCTTGGGTTTGAGGGTGATAGAGAGGGCGGTCTAAATGCTCTGTATTTCTCGAGTCACAGCACCGATATGAAGGCACCTCTTGCTACATTTGGATTACTGTGGTATCATACAATGATCCGTCCTTTCTTTGCCTTGGATGGTGGAAATATTGATGCCGGTAAGTACTTGCTGTAATGGAGTTGAAAGTTGTGATAATTATTCCCATAGAGATGATGGTATTGTGGTGTTGTTATGTAATTCAGCGATTAATAAAAATATCAATGCACCAGAGTTCGAATTAGTGAAATTGTCTCGGGCAATCCAACATTTTCCCTACTTTGCCCCGCAGGGCAGCCCAAATTTTATGACGGTTTTAATGTTTTCTGTTTCAGTCACATGCCAATTAATTAAATGTTTGAATGACCGCCGAAACAATTATTTTTGTAGGAGTTGATGAAGCGATGGAGATTATTGAGAGAAGTGAACGTGAATACCCTGACTCTGCCCTGTTTCTTTTCTTTAAGGGTCGAGCCTATAGACTCCAGGTAAACTGCAAAAAAATGCTTAAATTAATGTACATATATATACGTGTAACTTTTTAGCGTAGAAAAATTACTGAACATTCCGTGTACTATCATGTCTCATGCTCAGTATTGTTGGCAGGAAAAGTTTATGAATGGCACCGCAAATACCGTATTTCCTCTAATTATGGCACCGGGTGCCAAGACCATTTTTGAGGGGGTGCCTTAATTAAAAATAGCAATTTTATTGAGTTATTTTTACAACTTATAAGACATGATGTAATGAAGACTAACACTAAAATATCCTTCCATCAGTGAAAACAACACTAGATCATGAAAAAATTCTCACTTCTTATATTTCGGCAAAGAAAAATTTATTATTTTGTCTTAAAGAAGAGGGGGTGCCATAATTAGAGAGAATACGGTATGTCATGTTTTACAACTTTTGAAATCATAAGCAGTGTTTATGCTACTCTTGAGCACTGAAAAAGATAATCCACAGAAAACAAGGACAGTATTTTTAACTGTGATCTAAAATGGGAAAAGAGACATCAACGAATTGTAGATGATAGATGCTTTAGAAAATAGCACAAACACTGCAAGATAAAGTAAAATTGATATGGCTTAATGTAACAATAAATGCTTTGACTTATTCTCAACTAATAGGTGTGTTAAATTACTAATGACACCATTTCAGGCCCACCGTGACAATATATGTAAAGTATGTTTTTGTTATGTTGGGATACAAGAGTAAGATACAATGTCTGAAAAACGAAACAATTGAAAGTAAACTTCAGCATGGAATTTATATATCGGAATGTAAATTCATGCATGTATTCGCATTTGTGTAATGTGACATTGCATAACAATTGCTTTAATCCAGTTTTCATTTCGGGTAAAAGTGCGTGACATTTGATTTGCATTCCATGTATGTTTATAGTTCTATTATGTTTAAAAAAAGAAAATTTAGCACGGCATATGTGTACATGGACAAAGTGTTAGTGTATTTTGTGTGGTACGGCTCATCATTTGTGCTGAGTTATATTTCCAAAACGAGCTTTGTACTGCAGTTAAATGGCAAAGTAAAGGTGAAAGTTTTGTCCATAGCAAAAAGTTAATGATCAAAAGCACAATTTTTGTTACATCTTTTGAACTGAGATGAATTTAAAATCAAACATTTGCTTGGACAATGCTCTTAACTAAAGTCAACATTCATGAGCAATATTTGCAAATGTTTGTGTACAGAAGAATTCTGTAGCTTGCGGTGCCAGTTGTCTTAAGTACACGGTGTATGCATTTAATATTTTAATGATTTTAGAGTAAACTAGATGAGTCGCTTAGTATCTACAAGAGTGCACTTGATTCCTGTGGTGATCAAAGAGAAATACAACTAATATGTCTGCATGAAATAGGTACAGTTAAATTCTAAGTTCTTCCATTGTGAAAAAAATATTCATATGGTTGTCTCAAAAGAAAACATCGTGAATGCACAAAACTAAAGGACTGATTAGAAGTGATCCTTTGTTTATGGAGATGTGTCTGTTATATTTCTAGGCTGGCTACATTTAATGTCATTAAATTGGCAAGAGGCTCTACAATGCTTTGCAAGGTATATTGATGTATTTATTAGAACCCAGCTTTAAGTATGCAATGCAGAAAAGTGGGTCTTGAATTGTACATATTAATGGCAACTGTCAACGAAACGGGCTAGATTAGATCGATCTTGAGGTGATTTGTATCGACACGTTTTACTACGATTCGAAACTTGTGCCTTATACTATATTTAAATCGGATAATAAAATTTTGATTGCCTTGTATGTTGTTTTCAGGTTGAAAGAGGAATCTCGTTGGTCGAAAAGTTATTATTGCTACTTGACTGCATGTGAGTAAATACTTTTGACATTTTGGTGACTGGATTTTGCCAGGAAGCTAAGTGTTGATCATTTCTTGTAAATTTATTGACTGAAAATATGCATTGTTCTTAGTGTGTCATGGTGCTCTTGGTCGCATTGAAGATGCCAAGAAAGGGTTCACAGATGTGTTTGCTCTTGTGCGACGAAAGAACAATCAAATTGAACAGTTTGTCATGAGAAGGGTAAGATTTTAGTGCTATGTCAGCATATGAGCGCTTCTTAGTCGCATCTGTGGAGCGTATAATATAATGGTTATTGAACTAGGGAATGATTCTAGAATAAAATATGCATTAAAATCTTTAAATAAAATTTTTTTTGAAACGTTATAATTAAACAAATCAAGAAAAAATTCTAATCCATAGTGCTGCAGTGAATGAAAGCGGACACAGGATCAACGGAACGGAAATCCTCAACATCTTTCACCTTTTGTACCAGATTTTATGATATTTATTTCAGGCAGACAAAATGAAAAGGATGACTGTCACGGAGGAATATTGTACTTTACTGTTGTTGGAAGTTCTCTATTTATGGAATTCACTTCCAACATGCACACGAGGATGTATAAAGAAAATGATAGAAGGTACAAGCCCTTATAAACTAATTTGAAGTTTGCAATCGTGATTTTTGTTCAGTTGAAAACTATAAGTACATTAAATTAATACACTAAACTTCCTCACACAACTTTGATATACACATGTCCTCATCAGTCGAAAATTCTCATGTATTATTGAAAGTATCCCTTTTACACAAAGGTGCAAGCCTTCATATTGGATTCAGAGTTATCAGTGGGAAAGTAATTACTGATCATAACATATTTTTATTTAGAAACGGGTAAGCAACGAGACAAGAAAACCTTCCACTTACAGAGTCTAATAGAGGGTGCACTGTATAGGGAACTTGAGGACGACGAAATGTCTAAAACTGTAAGTCTGTGTATCAAATTTGGTTAGAACTCAGAAATATTCCTCTGTGGAACATTTCATTTCACGTAACTTTTGCGTCAACCATTTTCATTGTTCTTGTTAATAACAGTGCTTTGAAGAGGCGATAGCGCGACATCAGGGCATGAAGGAAGATCAACATGTTGCGGCATTTGCGATGTACGAACTAGGATCTCTGCTTGTTAAATCTCCTGCTGTGAGTGATCCTGTGGATTATTTTGTCTGGCACAGTTAATAATGATTTCTTTAAAATGTTGGTCACTTGGCATGACAAAGTTAGCACCAAACACGGCACACAATTTTTTGCCAACATGTGCTTAAAATAAATAGATGCCACAATGTCTCATTTTTCTTTGTTATTTAATGAATGATATGTAAATTTCAGGGTCAGGAAGAAGCAAAGAAGTATTTCAACAAAGCAAAGGTAATATGTTGATTTGAGGTACTGAGGATACTATCAACTGTGAATTGTTAATACGTGTCATATTTAGTTGAGATTTGATAGATTATGTAAATCGTCATTTCTTCAAAAATAGAAAATTCCATTACGAAAGTAGTTGCATAACATAAATTGTCACACTGAACAAATTTCAAATATATATACGTCTTTGTTCTTTCCGTTTAAGGATTCGTTCAAAGATTATGACTTTGAGAACCGACTCAACGTTCGAATACATGCAGCACTAAAACGCATGAAGACAGAAGGAACACCAGTATGATTGAGAGCTGTGCTTAGGTGATTGACAGGTAGAACTGACCGGTTGATAGCTAATGCTGTGGCTGATGCGTGATTTATATTTGTACTATGTGCTTACAAGAGGCATTAACAAAATGAATCTACACTCCTCCCCGGATATATCGATATCGCTTATATTGATATCCCGCTTATGTCGATACTTGTTTTCTGCACCAAATTAATAGACCCTCATATTAATTGTTCTGCTTATATCGATATCCCGCATATATCGATGCTATTTTCCCGCACCAAAAA
>JBCAUI010529641.1:0-11394 GCA_038406195.1 Haplosyllis anthogorgicola | reverse complement strand
ATAATAATAATAATAATAATAATAATAATAATAATAATAATAATAATAATAATAATAATAATAATAATAGTAATAATCAATTGGCATGAATAATTTTCTTGTGGAAAAGATGAATTTGATTTCATTGAATTCTTTTGATTTGCAGTTTTTAGCTGATGAAGTTAGCATAGCTTCCAGACAATCCAGAATTAGTTTTATCCCATGCGAGACAGTTTATTTCATTTTGATGCATTTCAGGACACCCAGTACCACAAGGTGTTTTGGAAGATTGCAGCCACTGTGACGTGTTGGGATGACGCTGACAGACTGGGAATCTGGCTCGGCTGTGATCCTGATGATGTGACAAGGCTTCATCACGAGAAGAACAGCATCAAGGGAGCGGCATATGAAATACTACGCTCCTTTTACACAAGAAGTCCCGATACAGATTCAGAAAAGTGGAGGGCGATAATAGAGGCTCTGAGAGAGTTGGACAAGAACAGTGCTGTTGAGAGACTTGGGTTGAACCAGCTTCAGCTTGAGGCCAGAAATGATGTTATCAGGTTCAATCTGTCCGTGGCTGGTAGTATGCTGATCTTGCCACAAGGTTGGTAAATTTAAAGTTTTTGCACTTAATTTTCTGCACTTTATACCTGTAGGCAAGCACTGGTCGTCAAAAGCACTTTACAAGCTTAAGAACCCCAGCAGAGAACCAAACCTTGTAGTGAGCCATCACTTTAACATGGGCAACCTACATCCCACTTAAGCCAACACATTCAATCCTGTCCCCTCTACATGTGATACCAATATTACCCCTTCATCTGGTGAGGCTGTGAGTTACTCAGCACTGGAAGTCAAAGCTGGATTGTTTCATTGGCCCCCGCGCCGTACAGCCCAATTTTCCTTCATTTTCATGCGGTTTTGGTGATTTTTACGCACGAGAAATCCTGGATCCGCCATTGCGTTTGTTGCCAAATAATTCCTCTGCTCCATTCGGCCACTGTAGAAATCTGAATAAAGTCTCAATTTGGAGTTCAGTGACATTGTGCAACAGCCATTTTATAAGATTCTATCGTTGCCAAACAGGAGACATTTCATCAAAATATTGTAACAAATTTTGTAGAGGTACATCTTGAGATGGACGATGATAATTTTGTCAGTTTTGGAACAACAGAATTTCAAACTAAGCTTGAACGAATCAAACAAAAGAATTATAAGCTTATCAATAGGACAGCCCGAAATTCTTTCGTTCTTATACCGTCCTAATTGATAAGAATTTCAGGAGCTCTTTTCTACAAAGTGAAAATATCAGAGGTAGCTAGTTGTATTTGTGCTGGTAACTTCAATCTTGTTGCTTTATACTTCGTAGGTCAACCTACACTCCAGACATCTTGTCTTCCTGTGGCAACCGAGTCGTCTGGCTCAGGAACTGACAGCAGCACCTTAGTGAACACCCAGGGTCCATCCACTGCAGCCACAGATACATTTCGTCCTGTAAACGAGGAAGAAGCAATACCTTTCGGAGCAATAGATTCTAACTGGAAGTGATACATTCTTGAACTGTGAGAAATTAACAGGGAATCAAAACACTGACGAAAAATATTATTGTGCAATTTTCACAAATTCTTAGTGGGGAGGGGGTGCAGGTCCACTCCAACCCAATTTTATGAGTCATTATGCAGGATTTGCCCCTTTTAGGACTTTGGGACTGAGAATTTTAGGAGTGCCCTGTTTCCTTCTAGAAATTCTGGATCAAGGCCTGAGCCAACGAGCCAGGATTTCTCGGATTCACCAATGCTGCCGCTTGAACCCCATAAGATGAATATCCTCATCAAACAATACAGATCCACACTGCATTTATGTGCGTCAATAGTGCAGCGTGGATTTACAGGTCTTGAAATTGATTTTATCTTGTGGCAATAAAATTATTAGATCTGTTAGATCTAAATTATTAGATCTGTTGTGACAATAAAATTATTAGATCTCGAACAAAAGGATCTGTTGTTCCCAAAATGAAGAGCCACGAACATTTTAATCTCTGTTTTGTTTCAAACGTTTCAAAATTGTTAGAGCTCTTTTAAAATACTGAGCAAGTGGTCAGATTGAATTTTTTTTTCAATGTAAAGCATTTAAATAATGATTTTTGTATAAATATACTGCTCGTAATTCTTGCAAAAATAATTTTTGCACTTAGGATATATGTTATTTGTTATTTACATTTATGATAATGTTCCATATCAATTTAGAAACCATAGAAATTCGCGCTGTGCCTATGACTAGCACAAGGTGAATTTTTGTTGTAAGAATTAACTGCCATCAAGGAACTGTTCGTCCTGTTTGATACCGTGATGTCCAGTGTTTGTTAGTGACTAAAAGTTTACATGTATTTATGCTATGAAATGTATCTCATAATATTTGTTCAATTATTATGATTATTATCATAACATAAATTATTATTAATTATTATTATTATTAAAGTTAATATTTTACCAGTTAAAGTCATTTGTTTGTTGTAAGTCGAACGTTAAGCTCAAGAAAAGTCTCCTATTTACCAACTTTAGCTTAACTTCTTGCAAGGCATATTGATACTGCCTTCTATTTACGAATACCTCCTAGGGAGATGCTGACTCCTGCTGTTAGTAATAAATAGGCCCCAAAAGCACAAAGAATAAATATAAACACAGCCCTGGAAATGATTGCATGACCTGGTCCTTGTTACAATTGATTAGGTGTGAAGGTTGAACTGGGGCATGAAACAATGCAATGCAGTGCATTGGTGGATCTAGGGGGGATGCCACCAGTGTGCACCCCCCCAACGGCCCAAATTTTCTTTGTTTTCATGCACTTTCCGCTAAATTTTGGGCAAAAATAGGGGGTGGCGCCCCCCCAACGGGAAATCCTGGATCCGGCCCTGTAGTGGTTTCACTTTCTGTATCATGACATCCTCAGAAGGACAAGGTCTAGAAGGTCACTCGTCACTTGTTTGGACTTGACACAAACGAGTCTTGAGAAGATTAAATCCAGGTTTATTTCTGTCTGAGCTCGTGTAAGCTGGACAGGCTTGTACGCTAAAACTGCAGAATAGCGCTTTCAAAAAATGTCCTTAGACAAAATAAATAAAATAAGTCATGAGTCTGTTGCACGACCAGATTCAGAGGATAAGTTAAGACATCTTTGTTAACGATTTGTATGTCACTTTGATTTTTTATAATTTTGCAGCAACCGTGACAATACCTCATTTGAGTTTAAAATGACTCTGTCATGAATTCAAGAATTTAATCAAGTCTTCCTAATGCTAATGCCTATTTTGTCAAATAACAGGGACTGTAAGGTGCTGCCAACACGATGCTAACTTTTGCTACGAAATTGTATCATTTTGCAATCCATTATCTCATCACACAAATCTGTTAAAAACTTTCAAGAAATTCCGTTTCAAAGCAAATTGTAGGCTAGGAAAATTTAGCCAGGAGGTGGCGACATCTATTGAACATTTGAAAAATAAACAAAATACAGTGAAGGTTGACTTGAACAAGGGACATCCAGATGTATAATCAAATGTGGCTACCACTGCCAGAGAGTGTTTTGCAACTTGACTTGCTGCAATTAATAAAATCTTAATGTACCTTTACATTTACATTTTGCATTTGTATTCTGATGTCCACCCATCGGCTTTCATCCGTTGGTGTTTGCCAAAATGTCATGGTGCCCATGTTGACAACATTGTGTAACAATAGATGTTGTCTGACATATCCGGTTTCTCAATGCAACTATTTTTGGAACCTTATCAATCCGTGACAGATCCGTTAAGCAGAAAATAGCCGTGTAAAATCCGTGAAGCACAAACAAGCCGGATTTCTCTGGTTTTGATTTTTTGTCCGTCTGGCCATGTTTCAGGGTACAGAGCCATTCTGCCGGATAGTGTGGAATCTGTTACTAGTGACCAAAGTTTCGTCATTTTAGTCATCAAAATACAACAGATCATTAAATTTTATATCAATCTTATTTCAATAGAGTTTCAATAACCCAGCATGAAGTTTAATTGAAATTCTATTGTTGCGGGACCTTAAACTTTTGATAGTTTTTAAATGATCTGAATATACACAGGATTTAGGGCCCGTCAGGTGCTGCCCCCTCATGCTCCATTAGCATACTGTTGGAAAGAACAAGATGTTCTCATAATAATCACCTGGTGATGAAAAGACGGCTATTCGTAACGCAATGCATTGGTTTTCTTTTTCTTTTTTTTTCTATTTTAATTTTTTGTTGGACCTAGGCCCATTTGTGGGGCCACTAATTACCCCTTGTTTTGGACTTCGCGTGACCGTCCCCATGGGTTTTAAATCCAGGGTGGATCTCTCACCTGCACTCTTACATGCTTGCGTGCGGTGATCTCGGTTCTTTTGTAATGGACCAGGGTCCATTTGTGGGGCCGCTGATTACCCCTTGTTTTGGACTTCGCGTGACCGTCCCCATGGGTTTTAAATCCAGGGTGGATCTCTCGCCTGCACTCTTACATGCTTGTGTACGGTGATTGAAACTGAAACATAGTGGTTAGCACGTCGTACTGCTGCGCAAGTGATCCGAGTTCAACTCCTTGGACTCTGATACTGCACTACATCTGAAGCTAGGCACTTAATACATTCTGCAGAAAATTACTCAGCAATAAAAGCCGGAATGATTCCATACCGTGATTTGGTTTCATGTCCAGCAGCAATTCAACACTTTTCTATTATCCAAGAACTTAGCCAACAGTTTATGTTTTTTAAAATGATTTCGACTTCCAAATTAGGCAGCTTTATTAGTAATTTGAGTAAATTTAGCAATCCATATTTATTTATTTATTATTGTCGGTAAAATGACACTATTGTTAGATTACATTTATTACTTTTTAATGCATAGAGTTTAAAATTGCTACAAGTAATACTGAAAGTCCATTAACAGTGAATGAATGAAAAATAATACATCAGAAACATATAAGAGTGCCGCTTGACCTCACTACCGTATAGAGTTATATAGAGGTGGTTTATGACGTGCAGCTTGACCTCTCTACTGTGTAGAGTTACATAGAAGTGGTTTATGATGTGCAGCTTGACCTCTCTACAGTATAGAGTTACTTTGAAGCGGTTTATGAAACGTACAGCTTGACCTCTCTGGATAACTGTAGAGAGTTATATAGAAGTGGTTTATGACAGAAATGTAAAAACGTGCATCTTGACCTCTCCACTGTACAGAGTTATAAAGAAGTGGTTTATGATAAGATGTAAAACGTGCAGCTTGACCTCTCTACTGTAAAGAGTTCTATAAAAGTGGTTTATGGCAGGGAGTATATACATTACCTCGTGGCACGAAGCAGTAGAAACACAACAGCTTCGGTTCACACTGTTTCTTACACAGAAGCTGCTCGATAGCGTGAGCACGAACCTTATCTTATATTGTACGGAAAATCGGATTAAGACATGGATTTACGATTTTAGGAAAATATTTTCCAGAAACTGGTAAGAGGCATTGCTTTTTATTTTGTTTTGTTTATTTAAATGTTTTACATTCACGAGTATTAAAGCCTTATCTGATATTTTTCAGATTAGAAAACGGAAAATTGATAGGCTATTGAGGAAAAGAGATCTTTGCCAGAAATTGTGGAAGACTTTTGCTTGTTCATTGCTGCCTGACCAGAGAGTTAAATGACGGACTTGACGTCAGTGACTAGCGACATGGCGTCATAACTAAACACGGAACTTTGAAGTGGCGTCATAACCTTACGTCATCGAATACCGCAAGGCAGGTAAGACAGCTGTCTTAACTTTATAATTTCATTTAACTGAGAAAATTTGTAGGACATTTATAATTTGCAAAGCAACAAAATTGAGGAATTATGACGAAAAAATAACCATCAGAATATCAACAATGCAGTAGAATTTGCCGTCTTGCTGCATGTTTTTGAGGTGTATAAAATAAAGAGTTCACTGTAGAATTATACGAAATGTAATTAATTAAAGAATATTTCCAGCCAGCCATTAATTTTGGTTTTCATTATTGCCCATTTTGTTCGAAATTGAACGTGAAATAAGACTTTGAATTTTACTAGTCTACTGAATAGATGATATTACACTGCCATTTTCACACAGGGTGAAATTCCATTGTAGCTAATTGAGTTTTTTCGAAATTCAAACATATCTTTACTAATTTGACTAATTAGACTAAGTAGTAAAATTTACTAGATGTATTCTCTGTGAGCAGGTCCACAATATAAATATGACAGCATAAAATTTGTTTCAACAAAAACAGATTTAAGGATATTTCCTAAAATATGTTTTTGTAAAAAATAAAGGTAGTCTCCAGTTTTGTGAAACAAGGGAGCTAAACTTTATTCCAAGGACTGGTCAATTTCTCAGTGAAATGAGCAAGTGATTGACTGAAGGTTTGCAAGTTTACCTTACTTAGGTAACTCTGTTAAAGTACATTTCCCTTGTTTCACAAGACTTGGAACTACCTTTATTTTTCACCAAAAAAACCTAGTTTAGGAAATATCCTTAAATAAGTTTTTGCTGAAACAAATTTTACTATAACATGATAAAAAGACATAATAAGAAACATATAAACAAGAAATATTTACATTGTGGGCGTGTTCACAGCAAATTCATCTAGTAAATTTTACTAATTAGCCTAATTAGTAAAATTAGTACAGATATGTCTGAATTTCGAAAAACCTCGAATGAAATGTATCGAATTCTGTGGACAATAGACAGTGTGTCTTTCACTTAAATTTCTTTGGTTTTCAAACCAAAGAGTCTTACATGAAAATTCATGCGTTCCTGAGTTTAATTGGAAATCGCGAGCTGAGGACAAAGTTCCAATATTTTTTCTGTTTTCAATTGTAATTGTGAGTATAATAATGTGAAACTTTACATAAGTATACAAATCTTATGTTCTGTACAGCTTGAATAACCGATTAACTGGATTTATGACTTGAAAGGAGTAGGTGCCCCTCAGCCTTTCACTTCGGGCAAGAAAAGCCACATATTCACTGGAAACTCACTGGATTCTACATCAGCAGCAAAACGAATTATCTCTTTGAGATTGAGTTAGAAATGAGCTACTTGACCTCACTAATGTCAATATAAAAAAATGATGATCTGTCCGGTGCTGCCCCTCAGTATGGCGGAGACTAAAGAAACTAATGTCCATTTGTTCAGTACTGCAGTTCAACATGTCATCACGAAGTACTTTGCTTCATAAAAAAATGTTGACTCTACTTTTTATTTGTATTCAGGTGAATAAAAGCATGATGCGAATTAGTGGCGTAAAACGTGTAGCTTGACTTCGCTATCATAAGGGTATCGGATATAGATTGAGGAGTGGTTCAAGAAGTAAGACTGCGGCGGTCATCCAGATTGGACGGGAGAATCCTTCCGGATCAGGTTTCTATTTGATCTCCATCTTGTCTTATGTTTGCCACAGAAGCTCATTACGTATGTTTACGGAATAAGTCAGGGTGCCGGATGCAATCTCGGAATGACACAGGAGCCTTATGCAAATTCAGCAGACAATGCCGAGGTTAGCTTACACGTTTTTCTCCGTCCTACACCTGTACGTTCCAGAAAACGCCCATTCAAACTGTAATGCTTCGCAAGGGAAGTATGTGACATAACAAATCACCGTTACGTTACTCGGTTCACTGCTGTGAGAGTCTGGTGATTTCAGAATTCGTCTCACAAGCAGTAAGTGACGTTAAACAACCGACAGGTTTTGTTTTTGGTGTAGCTTTGTTGTAGTCTTAATTAAAGTTAAAGTTACTTTGAACTTAATGTAGGGCAGTTCCAAATTTACACCTTGCATATGGTTATACTGTGATTTACCGGGATATTGCTCTACTTCTCCAGTAATTGAAAACCGGTCTGCATAGCAGCACTTAGTGCTAAACACTACACAGCTGTTAAATGTGTCTGATTTGCACTGCAAATATCAGTTTTGAATCTGTCATTTGCAAAAATTATTACGTTAAAAAGTCACACTGCACTTGAATAGCATAATGTTTCTATTATCAGTACTGATACATATCAAAATCGATGACAACATTTAAAAAATAGAGTAATGGTTCTCAAATTAGGCCAATTCGCCTTATTTAGCAGGTAAGATCGTTGACTTCAAGACTTCGTCATTCGTCGGTCATCCAGATTGGATGAATTCTGTGCTTTTTAGCAGTGCATACGGTACAGTGGAGACGCCTGTTGTCCGTCAGATGGAGCCAGAAACAACAACAGCCTAGAAAAAAATCTGAAAAATTTGGCAACTAAAAACAATCACGTTGTGGGTACGTGCTGTGCAGATGCAGTTCAAGGACATTTCAAGGTCAAGGTCATATTTACACATATGGTTTCTTATATTACTGCACCAATTTATGATCAGTAGCGTATGAAGTATACACCGTCTTTATTGCCCGTCATATGCTGCCATAATTTTCTAATGGCAGCATAATCCTATACTTAAGCATAGTAGTTCAGCACACCATCACATAATTTTGTCCTTAAAATTGTGCTGTAAAACATACACACTTCGTTTCCTGCTGCTGATATACGATCAAAACACAATCTGTATTGTTTATGTCTGGTAAGGACACAGACGACAAGCATGTGACATATTGGAGATATGTGTATTGCTTTGAGTTCATAAATATCACAAGATAGCTCCCTTCTACAACCCCCTCCCCCCCGGGAAATTGTACTTTTCCAAATGTTCGTATACATAACATAGAGGCGTTGTTTGTTTATAAAATTTTAATGCCAGAAGTCATACATGTAATCCTTATTCCCTGCGGTCCCCTTTTGCCTATTTTCCATCTATTTATCGTATTTACACCATTACTAGGCAGGGGACTTATCATCTCTCCACTGCTCGGTAAAACATTTTATGCAATAGCAGATTACAAAGACGGTTTGACACCTGTTGCTAGTTACCAACAGGCGTCACTATAAACACACGGCTCTCTGTTTGTAACAACCATGATTTCTCTTGAGGGGAGCTATCTGGAAATTATGGACATAAATCAGTACACAGTAACTTTCAGAGGATGTAATGTCCAGTTAAAGCTCTTCATTTTGAGAACAATAGGTACCTTTTTCTGAGTCAATCACACAGCATGGAATTCCATATGCCCAGACTGTGTGGCGGGAAAAAGGATTTGTACTTTAGCATTGCAGTTCAGCAAACCGTCACCATATTCCAGAAATTCGCGTTTACTAACCTGGATCCACAATTCCTTCCCGACTGTAATTTTAAAACTAAAATATTAATTTACCATGTTTCAGTACAATATAAGAAATTTATTATAAAACAAAATGTCTGTATATATCACTTGTTACAAGTTCTAGTTAAAATCTTCTGATATCATGTGATGCCTTTGAGCCTATACGTAGTCCTGTTTGAATGTTGAAAATAATACAACACAATCACAGCAAGGTTCTGCACAGAAAAGGAGCTGTGGAAGATATATGATATTGTTGAGAGCCACAGACAGATTGCGGTTTATTGGACTTACATGTACAGTGGAAGAATGCTGTTACATCCAGTACATTGAACATTACATACAGTACAATTCAGAAACCAATCCATAGTCGAGGAAATGATGTGTGTGTGTGTGTGTGTGTGTGTGTGAGAGAGAGAGAGAGAGAGAGAGAGGGAGGGAGAGAGAGACAGTCAGACAGACAGAGAGACAGACAGATCGAGAGAGAAACAGACAGACAGACAGACAGAGGCAGAGAAAGAGACAGGGAAAGGGAGAGGGGGAGAGATAAACAATCAGACAGACAGACATACAGAAAGACAAACAAACAGATAAAAAATCACGGGCAGACAGACACAAAGACATACATAAAAACCCGGAGAATAACAGACACAGCGATACAATGAAAAAGAGACAAAAAATTTTAAAAAAAGTTTTGCCATGCACATTTTGCTACAGACATTTTATCGACAATAACAACATCTTATCGGCAATTAAGGTCAAGGTCAAGTGGACGTTTCCTTCCTGTCTGAGCTGTTTTAATTATCAGACTGGAGACTGGAGCAGTTCCTGCAGTAAATGCGTTCCTTTCATCCAAATCTGCTTAAATAGAAAGGTCGAGTTACACGTTTCAAGGTTGCCTTGTGCATGCTACGGCAGTTGACTGTGATTCACACTTCAGACGTACAAAGTCCTCAAAGAGCACAAAGAGCCCTTTTTGGAAGCATTACAGCCACCTACCCGCTAAGACTCACCGCCGTAGAGGGATGTAAAAGATAACTGCCTGCTGTAGCTAACAGTGTGGAGAGCTATGGAGGTAAAAGCACCGGCTAAACGACTCAGATCATGAAATTACTATAAAAAGTTTAGCACCCGCAACAGTTGAATTGAATGAGCACAGCATGAAGTTCAATTATTCCCTGGCGCTTAACTTTCAATAGTAATTTCATAGCATGTTTTATTGTGACAACTACTAGTGTTAAGGCAAGAGTCTTTTCGTTCACAAAGGTAACGTAAATACAGATAACGTTCTATTTGGTGACGTCACAATATTACGTGACGTTTCTGCCATACAACACCATAATTCGGCGTAAACATTGATTTGTTCCTAACAATTTAATAAAAAATATTATTAACATTTTCAAGGAGAGTTTTGATTTGCACTGTAAAACAAGAAAACAATTTAGTTGTCCCAGAGGATGAAAAGTAAAAAAAAACGGCATAGGATTCTACTCTCACAAAATGAATTAAATTTCAGGAGCTTTACCGTCACTGGCGTGGTGCTTTTCCTCGCTAAGTCACTGGGCTCCGTTACATTGTAATAACGGATGAAGAATTCCGTCAACAGCTTTAGTATTCCTCTCTGCGTGAAGCAATGAGGTTTGGTTATGCAATAGAGAGGTCAAGCTGCACGTATTCACCTCGAAAATAACATGCACGCACACACGCACGTCCTTACACAGCCGGGTTAAACCACGTCAGTAGTTGTTAAAACTTTTTTTTATAATATACCGTATTCCCTCTCAAGGTAATAAAATGAACCCCCTCCCCCCAAAAAACTATTCTCTCAATTCAGTTTTTCTTTCATGAAAAGACATTGGCCAGCTAATTTTTTAAAAAGAAGCCAACTTAATGGACAGAAGAACAAACCCGGATGTTAACATCAATATAATTTAGTAGTTTGTCCTTCTTCTCTGGGCGTTTTCTATTAATGCGCTGTAAATAGAGGAAATACGGTAAATATGACGCTTCACGGCGAGTACGTTGCAACACATGTATTTTCGCCAAAAACGCGTTGATTAAATGTTCGTCTATTGGAAGAAATTCGATAAGACTACGTGGTCTTTAGACTGAAATCACTGATCATCAAGGCATTCCAATTTTAGGTGGGTGGGGTGGGTGGGGTGGGGTGGGGT
>JBCAUI010529630.1:0-11394 GCA_038406195.1 Haplosyllis anthogorgicola | reverse complement strand
TCATTTTCATGCAGTTTTTGGGGATTTTTGCGCTAAAATCGGGTAAAAATTGGGGTGCCCCAAGGTTGGCGCCCCCTACGAGAAATCCTGGATCCGCCACTGAAAAGCATCCATTGTTTTCAAGATGGAGAGTCATGAGACAATTAAGACACTCTCTGCTTGATTTTTCATTGCAATTTGGGTGAAGTTCCAACAGACGGGTTGATCTGAAAGTTAACATTGTCAACTGCACGATAATAACTATTGTATTCACAGAAAGCTTATCGATACAGATAACAACGAAGAGATATTTATTGACTTCAACTTTGTTAGTCCTTAGTCCTACATTATTCAAGACAAATTCATTCACAAACTTTGGATAGATAAAGCCATTAGATAGAGTGTGTTTTCTTTTATAGACAACAAAACCAATAACACAGACGCAAGAACACACACGCACACACACAAACACACACACGTACACTCACTGTTTATGTTTTTAGGGAGAAAGACAGATGGGATGGTTACACATCAGCCAGAAAGTGGACAATGAAACCAACCATATAATTCTCTTAATGTCACCAACTAATTAGACAAAGTGCCACCACACGCTTACAGATGCCGAGGCGCGTCACAGTTTGTACTACTTGACGTGAAATGAAAATGACCACGATATTATTGAAAAAGGTTTACGAAAATTTTCGAGCCCAGAGTCCAGAGGTTAGTTTTCATCTGTTTATCCTTTTGTGTCGAGGTTAGATCATAAAATTTCTATCAATTTTCTGTGAATAGAGTTTCACGCTCAGACATGAAATTCAATTGTTAAAAGCAATTTCTTGATCTGTGGGTGCCTTGCAAGATATGTGTACTAGATTATGTAAAATATCAGCTGGTTTTTTGGGGGAAAAGTAGCGTAAAGGGTATCACTGCAATTTTATATATTAAATTATGATAATGAAACAACTCTTTGGCACGAAATTCCTCTCGAAATTTCTGTAATCCTGGAAAAGTTTGAACTAATAGAATTCCATGATGTGTTAAATTGCTAAATTGCTATTGTTCCAAAACCGAGAGTTCTCATGTTCTGAAATCTGATGTATTCTTCTTCCGCACTTGATTTGTTAATTAATTTTTGAGTCATAGATTCCTCCAAGCGATTGAGGCCACGTGTGTACGTAATTAAGTTGTTTTAATTAGCTCTTAATAATGGGTCTACAAACTCGTGTGACTTTTCAGTTTAAATCTCTTACACTTTCTGACATGAGTCCACCCAAACGCGGTTACAACTATTGTCTCCCAAATCCGCGATGCTCATTAATTGCAATGGAATTAACGGTACTAATGAGAGAACATTTAGAGCGGCGAGTGATACATTTGAACAATCTCAAAGAACCCGATTTAAGCAAAGATCCTTACAGTTATAGATGTCATGTAAACAATTGCATGTAGACATGTAGTCTTGTGCCAATCAAGAAAAAAATCTATTTAACCATAATAGCAGTATACATTGGATATATGGCCCGTCAAGTGCTGCACCCCTCGGTGTGACGGACGCCTGATAAACTAATGCCTATTAACTTACTACTGGAAGTCCATCATGTCGTCACGATGTTTCACCTCGTCATAACATGACAAAATATATCTAACGCATTATGTTATGTTACAGTGGTAACATGATAAGGAACAAACAATATTAAAAAGATTTGCTTTTATTTTTCGCTGTTGTACAATAGCAAAAATTAATTTCGAACATCTATGATAAACAATAAGAACGCATAAATCAGTCAATCCGATAAAAAACGATTTGCTTGTATTGTATAAAAATTAACATTGTGATGTTATGACGCAATAAAACATGGAAACAATCAATATTGATACAAAACATATTGTAATTCGCATCATTAAAAAGTGGCAAAACATCTCGCAATGTGTGAAGTATTTGACAAAATTACATGATTTAGATGGTTAGTACATATTCTAAAACTTAGAGACTTTAGTACCTTATGGGAGCTCCCTTATTTTTACCCTTATGTACACAATGGATACGCTTTTTGTGCAGTGACCAAAGTAGATTATTACTGTAATAATATAACCCATAACCTTAGACAACTTATTTTTTACTAAGATTCATTGAACAATGTAAATACACAACTTTATCAGAACCAATGTGTTTAATTTAGACGATGGAACTGAATAGTTAAAATGAGTTTAGCTCACATGTAGTTTGCATAGATACTCGTTTCATTAAATCCCTGTCAATTTTGGTACAATAGCACATAAAAAGCACAGCGTCAAATTATTTTGTTTTCTCATTTGTTCTGTACGTTTCCAAATTTCATGATACTAACGAATTGGTGCATCTGGTCAAGTAACACTTTTCAACGCATCTCTCGATTCCATATCTAACGGCTCCAGTACACGGAATTCGTATCAGTTTGGGAACAATGGTGCATCAAAAGCGCAGTGTGAAACTGATACAAATTCCGTGTACTGAAAGAAATGTCTGCGGAAAAAAGTTATGCTGTATTTTAATAATTAACAAAAGAGCCTATTAATGAGCATCACATTGCACATCATCCCCTTATGACAAGCTTTTGCCATCTTATGTTGAGAAGTTTCCACACATATTGGCCATTATTTACAATTTAAGCGGAGCAATGCTGAGTGATTGAATTAGCGGCTTTTAGAGCAAATAAAAGGACATCATCATGTTGAGGGCTTTCACTTTAATTTTTATATTAAAGTGAGTAAATTGAATTGTTCATTAATCTGATCATATTAAATTGCTGGGTTCGTTTAGAACTTCCACTACAAATTGAAGCACAGAGCCCCGCACCCAGAAGCCATTATTATCTCACTAATCAAATCATGTCAATTATCTTATGGCTGATACAACGCCTTTTCCCATTGGATAACCATCAGCCATTAGTAACAGCCAATCAGGTGCGAGGTAACAAACCAAGCATGGCGATGGTAACCTTTTTGTTACAGGCTGATGGTTTCAAGATGGAGGCTGGATGAATGCTTGGGCTGTGAGGTGACAAGTTTAAGAGGGATAATGCAGACAAGGGAAGCATCTACATGTTGACTCTTCACACACACAGAAAGAACATGTCAAACTAGTGAAGTGTGCGCCTCGTAATTGAATTAAGTCACTTGGAAGGGGAAAATAAAAAAAGGAAATTTGCCAAAAAAAACTTCCTGAAACGAATACAAATAACAGACGGAGGTTACTACGTATGAAAGATAAATTAATTCAAGTAAAATTGCATGGACAACAAAGTTAGAATTAAACATTAACAACAAGTGATACATAAATAATAACACATTGCTGATGACACAGTGAAAAAGGCTACCAATGGAGAATCTACAGAATTTCGTGTCGAAGTCGTTCACGGGGGACCGGATCCCGACGGCGATACGGCGGGAGCACCTGTCGTTCTCCGTGGAGGACCTACTCTCCTCCCCGAACGAGGACGACGCCTTCAGCTCGGGGAACGACGACCGCGACGACCACGACATCTCCCCGCCAGGTAAGATTCTACACCTCTGTGGAACTTGTCTCAAGCAAGGACGAGATATAATGTTGCCTGAAGAAGAAAATCTTAGCAGCTTGCAAAAATACATACATTTTCGCTCTGTTCTTGTTCGCGTTAATAACAGCTTGAAATTTCTTAGTTTCGAAAGGTTTCTATATCAATAAGATTTTCCTGGAAAAGAAACGTTATGGTTCGGCATTGAATAGCCTACATTGTCTTATGATGCCTTGTCATTCAGAGAAACAATATTAATTTCATGGTGGATCATTCTATTGAAAGAATCTTAATCCCCCATAACCTTGTAACTTGCTTTCTTACTTGGTTTTAAGAGCAATGAAAGACAACCAAAATATATATACAAAACTCGTAGATAGACAATATTTTGGACGTAATTTGACACAGTCATAACAGTTTTGTCATAATGTTGCAAGGTGTGATTGATAACTTTGAGAATCCTATTGAAAGTCTTAAGATTATATTTCCTGTTTTGCTGAAAACTGTTTTTCCTCCGATAGAAAGGAGAAGATTTTGCGTATCCAATTGGCACTCAAAAAGGATAAAGCCAAAACTAAAATTACTTATTTCTAAAGTATTCAATAATTTGCATCAAAGCAGTGCACTGTAATTAAAAGCGAAAAATATTACTACGTTCATACAAAAAACGCTTACATTAGGAAGGAAGACACTAGTTTTGAAAAATGTTTGGATGGTTAGATCTTAACAAGTAAATTCATCCATCTAATTTCCCATTGAAACTAATTCCTTCATTTGAACACTTTGTTTAGGTGCGAAGACATCAGCTGTTGAGGGAGAGTCTTTATCCACCAGGGCTGAGATCATAAATCATAACAGCTTCAAGTCTGCAGCTTCTGTATCTTCAAACCGACTGTCCGGCAGTACAGATCTCCAGACAAGAGACTCAACACTCGGAGAGGGACACGGCAGGGTCGAAGCGGCAGAGAAAGGCAACAATAGTAGAGCAAGAGAGTCAACAAACACCAGCAATATCATTGCAGCATCTGCACCAGGAGGTTACATGCCCTCAGTAACAACAAATGCGGTAACAGACGATAGAACTGCATCATTTGCTTCAGAAGGCAAAGTAAACAGTAGGTTACCACATGATACGGTAAAACCGAATGAACTGTACAAGACAAAAGGACTAGATCACAATATTGGTTCCATGAACTCAGAAAGAATGCTAGAAAAAAGTTCTGTTGAAATAGGAAATACTACAAGTATGTTGCACAAGGATCTGGCAGATATAGACAGTGATATTGATCCAGGTTTGCTCAATTTTACATTAATTAACTAGTACAAACTAGATTCCTTGTATTTTACATTAATTAATTTATGTGATGGTAAGATGGCATTGACACAAATTGTTTAACAAGATTCAAAACCTGAAAGGGTGAATATAGCACTTTCAAATGTATTACCCAATAAATTAGCAGAAGTTTCCTCTTATTGGGTTAAACGTATCAATGACACCACTTCATTTAACTGTAGTAGTATTTTATAACAAAGAAAATTCCCCATCAAAGAACCAAATTAAAAAATTGAAGAAGAAATCATTGAATTCACCTTGATAACATAATGTAACAGTCCCGCCCCCTACTAAGATAACAAGGACATCAACACATTAATTGACACTAAGTCTTTAAGGTGAAAATTGACTTTCTAAATGGATTGAAAGTTAATATTAAAGGCCAGCTTGGCCTCCTATGGAGGTCTTTCAGCCTCTCACACACCCCTTGAATACCCTAACTCACTGAAGCCCCATCTCCATAAGGTAACTGGCCTTTCTTGTGGTGCACTATCAGGTTTCCTGGCTCATACAGTCTTTGTGAGGCCCTGATGCTCTTTTCAATCAATTAGTTACATTTAAAGAGAGGATAAACAAGTTTAAAGGCTTCTAAATGGCCGGGGATAAGTGTAGAATTACCTTTGGTAACAATGGTATTTGTGAGCTGGGTATGTATACTGCCATCTGTTAAATTAAGCAGCAAGGATTGTTGTCTTTTTACAAAATTGAGAAAATGTTCACAAAACTCAAGGCTACAATTTGCAATATGTCCAACCAAATCAAAGAAATTATATACTTGTACTGCACAATTTTGAAAGCTTTTAATTTTTCAAAATATTCCATTTTACAATAATGTAAGATTAGAACATTAAAACATAAAACATGTAATTTTTTCGAAACTATTTGTTTGATAAAAGGTTAAAATAAAGGCACTTGCTGTAGTAAAGTTTTATCCCCATCACAGGAAATTTTGGTAGTGCTTCTCATACCAAGAAATGTCTACAAAATATGTAGATGGAGACACCGAGACTCAAAGCTGGAGATGTACTCATTCCAAGCTTTCAAACTTAAAAAAGGAATTCCTGTATTACATGTGAAGGCATTCATTTCTGAAAGGGCAGTATTGAACACAAGCTTATTGAAACCATTCAACTTTCTAATGTTCAAAATCTTTAGATCGTGAAAGCCCGCTCGGCAGCGCCAGCCCTAAGGGCTCGTCGGCCTCGGCTCGCGGCGGCAACACGAGCTCCAAGTCCCGCCGGAGCCGAACCAACTTCACGCTGGAGCAGCTCAACGAGCTGGAGAGGCTGTTTGAGGAGACGCACTATCCTGACGCCTTCATGAGGGAAGAACTCAGCCAGAGATTAGGGCTGTCGGAGGCCAGAGTACAGGTAGGTGTAATATACTAATTAATGCCAAAAGGAAAATCGTCGGTTTATGTACAACCAGGGTTCATACACGATATCTTCACAAGGTGAAGGATTTGGCTTAACTGTGAATAAAATACGGACAGACATTCATTTGACAATATCTTAATTAGTAGGCCCACAAACCAGGGCCAAAGTGCGGATACAGTAAGTCTTTGTCTGTTCGATGTTTTTCCAATTCGATGTCTAGTCTAATTTACCTGTGTTGCCTAATTAGGTGGAACTATATCAAAACCATTTTTAGTTTATCTATCATTTTTGGTATGCCAGTGATACCAATTTCGGTAGGTTTACTAAAAGGATCCTGACATTAAAAAAGGGCAATACCAATTTTGGTCTTTGTCTAAATTGCAATTGTAAAACAATGGATAGACATACCTTAATTAATCTGTCTCTCAAATTTGGTGAATTTGGAGAATTAGTTGAGGGAATTTTAATTTGGAAAAACTTTCATTGATGGACACATTCAGATCAAATCCTTGGCGTTGTCGTAGGCAGCAATGCTAAATTTGCCGATTGTCTGTGTCCCTACACGATTTGACGGCTTTTTTATTTTTATTGTTTAAAATCCCAGAGTCCCAAGGGCATTTTTCTTTTAAAATGTAATTCGATTTTGTGTTCTTTCAGGTGTGGTTCCAGAACAGAAGAGCTAAATGCAGGAAGAAGGAGCATGGAGGCGGGGAACTCGGTGAGTATATCTCTACATGTTAAACTAATTAGAAACAAGAAGAATTTCTCGCTGTTCTTTTGACAAACAAAATAAAGCTGAAAACTTTATTTTTCCGAAAAACTTGACTAAACATTCTCTTCACTGACACAGAAAGAATAAAATTGTATTATTTTGAAACATAAAATTTAAAAGAAAGTTTCTTCGTTACGAAAAACACCATGAACATCGTAGCTCCTCTTTCTCTCCACATTCTTACATCTTTGTCTTTAACAATCAATTTATTAACATTCAAGTTATGGTCAGTTTGAAACATTGTTCAATGTAAAACATGAGCCTAAGTAATTTTAATAATTTGTAACCAAGTACACAGAAAACAGAAATGAATAAACACTTTGCTGGAATTTTTTCACAGAAACCGAAAAACTCCAAAAGCTCAAATTGGATAGTTAAATAATTGTAACTATTCATCACTGTCTTGTACAGTGCAAGGGGCAATGCAGCTAAAGGCTACAAATTAAACCAGTTTAACATATTTATCTTTCCTTCAATCAAGGCTACAATTCTTTCTTGTTCCTTTTCATCTCAGTTGAGTAAGATAAGCCACCAAGCTATCAATCATAATATTACATTGCAAATAAACCAAGTAATTATTAACACTGACATATAACATGGAGAGATAAAATGTTACATTGATAAAGTACAAGCAGCAAGATACAACAGCAATTACAGACAGTGATATTAAAATCACCCTTAATGATAAGTTATTCAGAGTAGTGTGCAGGAGAGTGGGGGAAGAAAAGCTTGTGACCCTTAACAGGGTGCCTTAGGTAGAACTGTTATCTTAGATTGCATTTTCAGATAAATTGTTCCTTTCACCCGTTTTCTTGGCATTGTAGAGGTTGACCATGTGTTTTAAAAGGGGTAAGGGTAAACAAATGTTTATCTTTCTTAAAAGGATTCATCAAAATTTTGGAACACAAATAAATAGCTACTCAGAAAATAATTTGTTCCTGTGATTGGACCAAATTACTAGCCAGTTTAATGAATTATAATAAATAGAAACTACTTGCCTAGAATGGATACATTTAGTACTTCTGATCTCTGATGAAAGGTTTCTAGGATGAAATAAGCAGCACATAAAGTTTATACAAAATTTAATCGGTTTATCCCTTTGAAATGGAATTCTAAATTATTTCATTGTACAGAAGAAATAAATTTAACTGCATTATTATTGTTATTATCAAGATACATAAGTTCTTCCCTATGGACAAATGCACCTTCCATGTATTTGTGGAAATGTTGTGTTGTACTTTGTAATTTAAATTGATTTGCAGTGTAAGTAATAGTGTATGATTGTGACAATATAAAAGTTAGTTGAATATCACATATCACAAGATTACTGGTCTTTGAGATTATTTGTTGTCATCATGTTGAGCCCAGTACAGTTACACCTGCCACATATTGTAAATTCTCTAACTTTTGTTGACTTTTAAATTTGTTGATTTAGAGTAATCATAAATATATTTCTGAGTTTTAAATATGGTCCACAAGATTACATGAATGATTGTCTTTTGTGGATTTCAAATTCTTTTGCAAACACTACATGCACAGGTGCGCCTTGTAAGGTACAACACAACTGTGATGAAATTTCACTACTTGTATAAAAGTAAATGAATACAAACAGATAGACAGAGGGCACTAAATCATCATCATTCTGGATCAAATTTGATCTGTAGTGAGCTTGTAGATATTGATTGATCAGGCAACTTTAAAGGCATAAAGAATTCAGATTCCATGTTAATTACGTGGTTATAAATTTAAACGATAGGAAAATGAAAGTTTACACACTGGGTAAATAACAATGGTAAATACTTAGATAACATACAACTACATTTAAAGTGAATTCTGTCATCAATCACATCAGTACACTATAATTTAAACTTTTCAAATATATTTCTTTTAAATAATCTGAAGCTAATTTGCAAAAATTCGAATGAAATAAACACAGGAAATGATTCATAAATTTGTTACAATTGTTCCATATATCACACGTAACACTAGAAGTACATTCACATTCTATAATATTAAATTTCAAGTTGTCCTTACCATGACTGTAAGCTAGAGTGAAGGATGGGAAAATAATATCCTGAATAGAATATACTGATATTTTAACTATTATGTCCTTAAACTTCTAAATAAATACTGAAATAGGATAACAGATATTGGTCTCTTTTTTGCTCATAACAGATTTAATAAAAACTGTTGAAGTGAAACCAGGGTCCAATTTGTCAGTTCTAAACATTGCTCATGAATTTACAAGTTTATTCGTGTGACGTCTGATTCATGCGTCAAGAGACATTCTGAAAAACAAATCTTTCTAGGAAATGTGTATCGTTGACGTCGTAGCATTAACATCACTTTAAATTGTGATACCATAAGTTTAACATTTATTAATTTAAGATTTACTTATTCTTTTACCCTTTTCAGGGACGTCAATAGGTTCATCTAACAGTTCGATGGAGGGTTGTCGTGTCGCCCCCTACGTGAACATCCCCTCACTACGCGCGGCGTTCAGCCATCTCCAGGGACACCAGCTACCGCCATCACCCAGTGACGTCACATCCCTGGCACGTCATCACGCAGCAGTACGCCACGTCACACCTACGTCATTATCAACGTCACTACCTACGTCCTTACCCACGTCATTACTTTCACCCCCTCTGATGTTGTACCCCTCACCCTTGTTAATGAACTGGGGGCTGATGCAGAAGGCAGCTGCAGTTGCTGCTTCCCCTCCTTCTGCAGCTGACCCTTCTGGACTCCTTAGAGCCATGGATCCTTCAGCCATGAGTCTCCTTCATAAATTAGAAGCAAATAAGAACACTAGCATAGCTGATCTGAGGCTCAAGGCTAAGCACCACGCCTCATTACTGGGTTACAGACAGTAAAGCGATTGACTATTCATTTTTACTACTTTCATTAGTTCTGTTGTGTATTTCCATATTTCTCGTGCTTGTGTATACACATTTATATTATTGTTGATAATTGTAAACACGTGTAAACTATACAAATAAATAAATAAGTATTAATCAACAATTCGGCATGGGATCAGTTGTTCAATTATGTAACAAAAGAGCCTTACAGAGCACAGCAGAATTTCACGCTGTACTTTAATTAAGATAAAAAATCCCATTGTTCTTTAATATTCTCAACTCATAGGGTGTAATTCCTATCATCCATAGCACAGCGTGAAATTCTTTCTTTCTCTCCTTTGTTCTCTTCCTTTCCAAAATGATAGAAATTTTAGGAGCTGTTGTAGAATTTCAAGAGCTGTTTACCAGGAATACAACAAAACATCCTGAGTTTCTGTTTATCTCAAAGTTACGTATGTTCCTTTCTGCGAAGCACACAAAAGGAGTACAAGTAGAAACGCGAATCTTAAACGTGTATGCGAACATATCTTCAACTACATAACATTATTATATCCAACATATTTTGCCCTAAGGGCGTGCACACTTATCTTAAAATCAAATTAGAAAATTGTCCATGTCATTACTCCTGTAATATGTTTTCAACCCCATCATACAACACGTTTCATGACTTGATGCACTTCTCTTAGGCCCCTGACAGCATTGCATGCCATTAATTGAATTATTTTGAACAATTTTGGATGTTTCAAAGCGCACAGGTCTTAAAGTCATCACAAAGGCATGCAATCTTAATACAAAAGACAAGATGTTACAATGTGCATATTCAAAACATAATAATTCGTCTCCTTTCTCTTTTAAACCAGAGGATAATGGCATGAGTAACTTTTATATTTTTTTCTATGGATTGGTAAGTGTACTGGGTCAAAGGTGATTAAGTTAACAAGTCTGTCACGCAATTATGGGTAAAACTACAGCAATAAAATTATATATCTATATATCAAATATAAACATGATATGATTAACTTTCAGGACACTAAAAGCATATAACTTTCCCACATTCATACCTAATTCAAGATCACCTTTACTGGCCTGAAGCCAAAAGAAATTTATGTACTAATGTAGTCTACTTAACATTATAAGGTTTATGTTGGAACACAAGTACCACTACTAAAATTGAACCTGAGATTCTTGCTTGTTTTTAAATTGTAATTGCGAACATAGAAACGAGTTGATCAGAGATCAAGGCCTCAGCTCGCCACCCCATCACTGGGGGGAAAATGGCAATTACACGAGAACTGCTTGAGATAGAGACTCAAACTCAATGGCATTTTCATTTAAATCAAATATCGCATATTTTAAAAAAAAATTGACAAGGGCTCCCACCATCCTGAACATTGCAGGGGTCCCCCCCGCCCCAGAAAACCACCTGAAAATGAAAAAATCACAAAATTCAAATTTTTGCCATGATAACATGATCCCAGAGAGTATGCTGTGTGAATGTGAAGTCATTCTGATGACCAAAAATGCCTAAAAATGATGTTTT
>JBCAUI010529619.1:0-11397 GCA_038406195.1 Haplosyllis anthogorgicola | reverse complement strand
GGTCAACTTCACAGGTATTTTAAATTTTAAATTGGTCACAGACTATTCTAATGGTAATAGCAAATGGTATTCTAAGTTATAAAACTCCAGAGATATTGTAAAATCTGTAAAACTGGGATTAAGAGTTCATATGGTGTTTCTACTGAGTTAATTTAAATTGTTCTAAACAGTAAACAATGTTTATTTGTGATTACAGGGGTTTTACCGTGAGAGGTTGAGAGTTTCTACTGTCTTCATACAGTTATCGAGTGCAATAAAGACGTACATCACAAGATTTGACTAGTTTGTTGTTCTATTGCGTTAAAACATTCACAGGCCTCATAGGGTAAAGAACTGACCGCGTGACATTATAATACTTCGTCCGCCGTCCGTCGTCGCTGTTGTTGTCGTTGCCTGTGCACTCCTCATCTAGCATGTTTTGCTGTTTTGTTTCCTCTTTTGTTCTGCACCTTTTATTAAAGATTGATAGAAATTTCAAGATTTGATCCTAAGTCTACATTTCTTACTGACATGTGTACCTATGACGCCCGTCGAAGCCTAGCAAGGTCATTCTGTTCTGTAATTGGCATGTAGCTACATTTTTGTCCTATTACTGCCTAGTTCTGGAAACGCGTTGTTGCATTACAAGATTTCCCTGTAAACTGCGCCC
This sequence comes from Haplosyllis anthogorgicola, assembly GCA_038406195.1. Taxonomy (NCBI): domain Eukaryota; kingdom Metazoa; phylum Annelida; class Polychaeta; order Phyllodocida; family Syllidae; genus Haplosyllis; species Haplosyllis anthogorgicola. Next base: position 10,748 of record JBCAUI010529619.1, on the reverse strand, counting down.
AGGAAAGTAAACAATTGGCTCCATTGTAAAACCTTGGGGAATAGGACTGGTAGAGCTGACTGAGTCAATTGGCCAGTTAAAGTTAATAAAAAAAGCTTGTAATGGTTTTTCGTACCCATCTCCGCTCTAGTCCCCACGAGAGATATGTTGATATACTAGTAAAATCAATTTGGCAGCAATTTTTGTTTTATTTTTCACCAAATATTTTAGTTTATTTACACAATTTGTATTGTTTACATGTACGTTGAAACCAATATTCTTCTGTTTAGAACAAAAATATTTTTTATTGTTATTTATTTATTTTTTTTTAAATTAACTCGGGTTTACCGGAACCTATTTTAAATTGTTATCGTTGGGTGCTTGTTCATTATGGACGACACATGTTCACAGGGCCATAGACATAGTTATTGTTCAACAAACAATTGTACTGAAGTAGCAACTAAAAATAGTCTAACAAAATTTATGTAAAATCTTGCTGACGAAAGTGTGCATCTACATGAAAGCGAACAATTTGCCAATCCTTTGACAAGAAAATAACTGGACTTGCTTCAAAACTATTCCTTGACATATTCAGTCCAGTTCTTATTCGATCTAAAGGCATAAATCAGCACAGCGGGAGATTCGTTTTCTGCTTAAATCTTCAAGCGTTATTTGCGTGCGGGAAAAATATATCCATACTGTTTTTAGTTAAAGAATACAACCATGATATTTTGGAGTATGTAGATATTTTTTCCTAAAAGCGTTTTATTAAAATAAAGGTAATAAAATGAAAAACTGGTTTTGCAGGTTCGGCAGCAGGTGAGCGCCTCCGGTTCTGGTCATACGATGCGGATGACAGAATGTGTGAAGAATACACTCAAACATGAAGGGGTGCGTACTACTACTACTCACACACACACGCGCGCGCGCGTGCGCACGCACGCACGCACACACATACACACGCACACTATATCATTACTTCTTTACCTTAGATGCGAGGTTTCTTCAAAGGCATGGCCTTCCCTCTTGGGGCGGTGGGTATCCTCAACAGTATTTTCTTCGGCGTGTACGGGAACACTATCCGGCGCTTTTACCCTAGCGATTCCGTGACGCCGTCCTACAGTGCTGTCTTCATCGCAGGAGGGTTTGCTGGTGCTGTGCAAGGCATCCCGGCATGTCCCATTGATATGGTCAAAGTAAGGCTCCAGGCTCAAACAGGTACATTTATTTAAAAGTCACAGTCCGTTTTATGGGACCATCGCACAGCGATTGTATGGGGCCACTGGTACCCCTGTTTTGGGAACGACTGAACTTTTTTCGAGCATTGTTGAACCGATAAAAACTTGTGCAATGCAAACTGCCAATATCAGGCAAAAGATCCACATGTTCACAATGGCACCACTGAAGATAAATTGAATTTAAGTATGCCAATGGCACTGTTTGTTTTGTATTTTTGACTTGAAATTTGATTGGCACTCAATATTGCGTGTTTAGTAAAAAGCCCAACAAAATAAGAAGATAATTGGATCGATTTAGGGCCCATCAAGTGCTGCATGCACAATGTGGCGGAGTTCAACCAAACTAACAACCACCAGTGTGTTTTGAAGTGTAGCATGCCACGAAGCCAAACTATTTTGCAAAAGCAATGTTTCATCTGTGTACTGACCATTTGATAACTGTAAACATATCTTTCTCCTCTCAGTGGGTTCTCGTGGGACTGCAAGGGCGGATCTAGGGGGCGGGCGTGGGGGGTGGGCCCCCCCCTCCCCCCCACGGCCCAAAATTGGTTCATTTTCATGCAGTTTTTCTCGATTTTTGGGCGAAAATAGGTGAAAATTGGGGCGCCCCAAGATTGGCGCCCCCCCCCCTCCCACGAGAAATCCTGGATCCGCCACTGGACTGTTTGACTGTATTTCTCATTTTGTCACCTAATTTGTTCTCTAGGTTCTCCTGGGACAGTTGTTTACAAAGGACCGTTTGATTGTATCATGTCAGTGTTCCGGCAGCATGGGGTGCGTGGGTGTTTCCGCGGCATCACCCCCACCATACTCAGGTACAGACCGAATGATGCATGTACCTTACAGGTTTTAACAATAACAGAGCAAAACGAGAGATAACCCATCGGTTCACAAAGCCTCATGCCGTGTTCTTTTTCTGGAAGCACCCTACCGACACCAAAATACACTTAATTTTTTCCCAGAAAGTGTTTAAAACAATCTGAAATGGCCAGAAATGCAATTTCCAGAAGGGGTAAGGAGTACGATCCACATTTTTACAGAAAGTGTCTAAAATTGACCGAAATGCCATTACATGACATGAGGCTTAATGGGCAATTTAGCAGATCTTTGAAATATTTATCTGACATGTGATTTACAACGGCTTGGGAAGTTATGAAAACTAAAATTTAAGGTCTCTAGTTTTGTTTCTTTTTATTTTACTTCCAAATTATCCTTTGATGTACTCTGCATTATTTTACACAATCTAAAACACCAGTACAGCGAGATATCCTATTCCGCTCTGTTTATTTCTTATCTTTTTCTGCATGCAGAGAAATCCCAGGATTCGCCTTCTACATCACGAGCTATGAGTTTATGTGCGACAAGATGAGACGTCCCGACCAGACCTTACCCAGCGTACCCGTCATGTTGTGTGCAGGGGGTTTTGCGGGTATGCTGTCATGGGTATGCAACATACCCGTAGACGTGGTTAAGAGCCGGATGCAGTCTGACGATCTTTCCAATCCACGTTACCGTAACACGTGGGACTGCTTTGTCAAGTGTTACAGGGACGAGGGTTGGCGCGTCTTCTGGAGAGGACTTCCGATTATCAGTCTGCGCGCTTTCCCGACAAACGCTGTAACTCTGGCGGTATACTCGTACACATTCGCCGCCTTCAAGGAGCCAAACAAGGAGGATACAGAATATCAGTAGGAAAAATTATAAGTGGGCTGTACAGAATTTAAGATAAGGCCAGACATTTTTTATATGTTGGATTACGTTGGCAGGCGCTTCCAGAAATGAAGATTTAATTAATCATAAAAAGAAACAATTAATCAGAGCCTGAATAACACAGGGTTTTAACTTTCCATCACATCATCGAACATCGTTTGGAAAAATTGTTAACTCATAAATTTTATCAATATGCAGCAAAGTCGATTTTCATTTTTATTGTTTTTTCCGATCTCCACTTTCAAAAAATTATCTATTGATATGCAATCCAAGAAATAAAAAAGTCTGGCCTTAATATATACAAGAATAATAAAGGTGAAGAAGAATATACTAAAGTTGATTTAACCCTTTCCAAAATAGAAGAAGCCTCCGGAGTTGTCAGCCAGTTGCACAAAGGCAGTGTCATACATGTAGACTGTATCGTTGATCTCACGTCGGTCAGGAACGTGTATGAGTTACTTTCTGTACAAAGCAATGGATAAAACTGTACAGCAAATAACATGTATTTTCACCAGTATTAGGTAAATAGGGTTGATTAAATAACGTTTTGACCTCACGTCATTGTAATGCACGTGGCATAATAATATGACAACTTTGATGTCGAATTGGACTGAAATTTGTGAAATAAACTCATCACTTAGTTGTCTGATTGGGCAACTATGATATTTATGTTTATGAATGAGACATCTCGTCCCAAAACAATACTCACTTATTTTATTGTGCAACAGTTATTGTACTGAACTTAACATACAAGGCCAGGCTATTTTATTTGATCGATTACCACGCCGTGCCCAAATATCTGCAATGAAACTCCAAAATTGTATCAGAGGCCAAAGAGCGTGAAACAAGAAACTATTTTCTTTTCTTTTTTTATTTTCCTATTTATTTCTACGATGACCGCTCTGAATTAATGAAAATTAAACGCAAGCCAACAAATGAACACTGGCCTAAATTAGGTTTGCCATAATGTTGTCAATTACATGGAGATTATTATTGTTGCGAAATTGGTAATTTCACCTCGCGGGATGTATTTTTATTTCCTGGTCTTTTTCTCATATTTGAGAACCTTTCGCACAATGAGCTAGCCGAAAAGTATTGCAAACCAATGGAACCGATCTTACTGTGAGAGACTCGGCTCTTGAAATTTTTATTATCATTTTACGAACAATAAAATCTCACATTGCGTGAAGTTATATTGCTCATAAAATGAAAAGTTCGAACAGATACTGCAGTATGAAATTCCTTATAGTTGCATTATCAGAAATTTTTGAATTTGGACGTAAAACTGCAACTTAGATACTTAACTGTACAGTGTATGAAAATGTTGACTTTTGATTTCAGTCTGGTAACTTAATGAATAACGTTGCCAAGGACAACAAATTATGATGTTTGGAATTCGGGCTTAAATGTTTAAGTCATTGTTGCCAAGGGTAACAGAGGATAATTGACTATTGTGAGTTTCAAGATTTGCAAAGGGTAACAAACTAGTTTTGAGTTGTGAACGTTAACAGTGATGATGACGACGACAATGAAGACGGTAAAGAATTAATGAACCAGTTTTGATAATGACAGGCCAAATAAACTTGGGTTGCCAAGGGAGCAGCTGATAAACTTGACGGTTATAAACATGTGTGATAATCTAATAAAAGTAACAAGTATTAACAATATAGTTTGGTTAATGCTTCCCGCCATGGCGCCAACTAAGGGCGTCCGGAAATGACGTGATACATGCAGTGTGTGCGTAATGTCATTTACTAGTCGTATAAAACAAAGCACGCACGGGCAGTGCATCCAGAAGGAATTCAGTAGTCAGAGCGATCACATCAATGTACATCTATTTCTAGTTGCCTCAGGTAAATACATATCATTTAGTATCAATTCATTAACGGATAGCACAGTAATGCGAGTAAATCAGCAAGTAAAAGGGTATTTATCAACCGCAAAACAGTGGCATCAGTAACATACATGTATTTAATGATTCTGCAGAACGACTGTCTACTATAACATTATTATCTTTATGCTGTTATAGGGTTTTACTCCTAGATCTATATTTTACAACGAGCTAAACAACAATAAATATGCATCTATATCTTCACATCACCGCTTGCTAGTCCTCTTTGCCCTAGTGGGTTAATACCCATATTCAGTCGTCGCGAATCATACACACGCCGGGCCGACGTCTGATACATATATAATGTTGGTTGTTATTTTTATACAGTTGTTATTGTATGTTTACCGACGATGACAGAATGTGTCTGCGATGTTAATAAATATGTAAATAAGACGTGTTGAAGTGTTTTGCGTGACTTAAAACAAAATTTCACATGTCAAAAAGAAATGTAAAACGTCTTGAGTTTTCGATCGCAATTTCGAAACTATGTCTATTCGTCTTCCCGGGAACACAGTATAGTTTGCAATCACATGCGAATTCACAGGTTACAAAATACAACGGTGACAATGACAATAACAACGGACAATTCACAATTATACCAAATGGGCCAATGAGGCTTTTTTCATTTGTATATTGCTTATATTGATATCCCCCCGCTTATATCGATAAAATATCTTGTTGCCAAATATTTCTTATTGAGTCATTTCACCGTTAATTTTGCTTCTTGTACCGATACTCACGCCCAGCTTTTTTCGATATTTTTTCCCCCAAAAAATTACCTTTGATGGGATGTTAGGGGTCATGCCCAGTGTCAGTGCCTGTAGTGATAACTTAATGTCGAGTTTTGTTCGCTTCTGATAGTAGTAGGCAATACGTAACAATGGGCAGACATTTGAAATGACTCTAAATATATTCCATCAAAACAGTCAACTTCATAAAAAAAATTGATGTTCGCATGAAAATTTACGTTCGCATACATACATCTTTATAAATACGTTCACTTTTGCACTTGGAAAGGTAAAATCCTTGTAGTTTTGTATGGTATGGACGATGAAAAAATCAAATAGAGACAGAATAAAAAATACGCACGTAATATTTATAAATATTTTATATATTAATAAATTTGACACAATGTACAAAATGATAAACGTAACTTATAAAATAAACAAATACGAACAAATAAAACCCGACCTTCCTGATGGTACCGACATGTAAACAAACACACACACACACACTGGATAAGACGCCAAACGAGTTGACTTAGGCTGCGGGGTTTTTTTTCAATTTATCGGATTATATTACCAACGGTCCCCTATTTTTTATGATTTGGTTGATTCTAATTTTCCATGATATTTTTCGATGCAATATAATCTGACAAAATTTAAAAAAAACAGAAGATACCTTGCATACAATTTTACCTGATAGTACAAGGGAAGATAATACAAAATCAACCCCATGCATAATATTTCCGAATAACAAAATTGTGAAAAATCTTATGCTGACATAACCAATCAGTAATTCATCATGACAGTGATTAAAATAACGCTCTTTCATAATTTTTGGTTACAAATTAAATCCATCTTGAGATTCAATCAATTGAAATTTTGGTTTAGATCTATTAAATCGAATGCATAAAGGTTTGAATTAAATGGAAAGTTTTGTTGACTTCTAGGCGGCCATTACAGTTTCTAGAAGTTTGGGACCTCACTTCCTCAGCTCAGAACAAGGTGGCGGCCATGAAACTTTGGATTGGGATTTTTATTTCATATGGCCTGAGGCTTTGCTATCCGTGATGGACCACTCAATAATACATGTAGTTGATCTTGCTGCTGTTACAAGTTGCACAGTGTCATGGGTATATTATCACAAAAAAAAGAAATATTCGTACAAGTGGTTTGAAATAACGTGTGTAATATACACTTTCATAACTGTAAAAAGACTGGATTTCTGTTGACGCACAAAAATCTTACATCATAGTAACGTTCATTACCGATAAAATTCCATAAGGCTAAGTAGTACTCAGCATTGTTGTTGCCACGACATACAATTTTCTCGTTTCTGAAATTTACACCATCACGGGAAAAAATAAAAGGTTCGTACAGCATGTCACAACTCAGGAAAGATCCTCAGGATGATTTCGCGGGCGCACATGTTTAATGTCTGATCTAATAAAACTGCTATAATGGCACGGTTTAACAGATGACGAACATGCAAAAAACGTGTACATGGCATTTATGTGTTTTACCCTACAAATTTTGACATATTCACGCGATCACTCTTGCTTAACCTTTCTAATCACGTACGTGTACAGGTATAATCCTTGATCCTTGTAGTTTTTGTATTGTTTCACGTAAATAGAGGCACCAAACACTGGTTCTAGTGTTTATATTTGATTTATTAGGGCTTTCTACAGGTCCAACCGGATTCGACTATTTTGTCTTCTTCAGGAATCCGTTTTTGTATTGTATGTGTAATGAACATTCAGGGTACAGTATCAATTGCCTAAAAATCCTTATAAATATACCTTACAGCGTTAGAATAAACTCGCACTGAACCCAAAGGTCTGTTTGATGGCGTCCCAGTAGTAGCGCTTCCAGCCCTCCGCTGTCCGTTCGTATTCTGCCTCAGGCACTCCTGTTTGTGTGAGTGTTAGTTCCGTACCCTCATCCGTCTGGTTTAACCGTAATGTTACAGTTGAATAATGTTCGTCCGGCCATGTCTTCTGTCGCCAGCTCATTACAATCTCTTTATCAGTTTCCTACAAGAATTAACACGGCACACTATTTGTGACATTCTATGTTAGTTAATAAGTTATTATAACTGTATTATTCGGTTGAATAGTTCGTTCACATGACTTCTGTTGCCAGCATTTTTCGATTTGCTTCACACACAACTGTTTTAATTCAAAATTCATGTTTTCACTTTGTAGCTAAAAGACCATATATATATTTACTTACAAGTTCAACAAATCTACCGCTAATGCTGCCACCGAACATTGAGAAGCTTCCTCCTTTCTCTGGCTCCATCTGGACAGGATTCTGTGAAAATGCCTGTACGCACTACAACAGAACAGACATTAATAGTAATGCACCCACGCCATTGGTTACATTTACATCAATTCAATTTGTACCGCTTCTAATAAATATGACTACATCTATTATAAGCATTCTTGGAAAAACGTGGAGACTGAATTAAGTCGTTTAGTTGTAGATATGCACACAAGTTAACATATAGTAGTTCCTACCTCTGGTTCTGTAAGGGCTCTGTACAGATCTGACACCTCACAGCGGAACTTGACCACGTCCTTTATTCGCTTGCACCGGATCTGAACTCCCACATCGTTCCGTTCCGACACGATTGGTTTGTTCATCTGACTCTTTACATCATTCTGACATGACTGAAAATATTTCGCTGAAATTTTAAAGGTGCAGATCTATCACTGGTCACGTTTCTTTTTGAGCTTAGATGTGTTGTATTGTACAGAGTCATTTTCAAATATGCTTGGCCAAACTGAAATATGTGTACTGCTTTAGCATTTGAAAGATTGTACATGCGGTGTTTCAGTGGTTTGCTACAGTAGCAACGTCTTCATTACTTTTTATTCCGTCGTCAACTGCAAATATTTTAAACAACTTACACCGATGCACAAAGGTATTACTTATATGTCTGTAAATACTCACCACTACTTTGGTTGGTTTTGCACATTCACCTGATTTCTTTGGTAAAATCAATCCCTTACTAAATTCTGAAAAGGAATGAAACTATATTCAATCCCTTATTTTGCACTAGAATGCCGTAAAATGGGTAAGGTCGATTGATGGTCCAAGTCACTCCAAATTTGTTCTCACCATGCACGTTGTTACCAAGATTGGGTTAACCTCCATATGGTAATTACAAGATCTTATTAATTGTTGTCGCTACAGTGCGGGAACGTGGGGTACCCGCACTGAATTAAGGAAATGTCCGCCAGAAATTGAGGTAAGGGGTCACAGACCCTCAAAATTTTAGTTTCTATGGAGCGTAATCTTGAACAATAATACATCATTGTTTTCAAGATTACAGGACATGTGCTGCTCCTGTTCAATTGTGGACCAACTTTTAACATAGTGGCCCTTGTTGTAGTGAAAATGTCCCCCTGAAATTAGGTATTGGCACATTTCAAAAGTAGCGGCAACAGTGTGTAAGTGATCTTCTTGCCAAAGGATAGAACTCTCTATTACGTTAATTTCTGATTGACCTCTTCAGTAACAAATATATTTTAGTCGTTGTGCTCACCTTCTTTTAATTCGGTGATATATCGTGCAAGTTGGTTTTGGATTGGTTTCTCTCCGTGTGTTCTCAGAAATTCCTTGATTTTATATGCCTCGTCAGATTTCTCTTGTGTTGAAACCCGAACCTGAATAAATAACAAGTAACGTCAGTTTAAAAATGATGAGTAAGACAAATAAGGTACAGTAAGTGGAACCTGCAATGAACAAATTGCAAACTTTTGGTTACAAAAAACGGATGGCACTGAGTACGTTCAGTTATCAGGAGTACAAGATACTGATAAAAATCAGTTATTTAAAGTATGCCTAATGCATACCTTACTTTATTTTCTGAACCGCTTTACATTTGTGGCTGTTCTTCCAGAAAAGTACTCCAAAAAGGGGAGTTATTACTCATTTGCACTTGTCTTGATCTGCGTGATTAATACCAAATGCAGTTTAATGTAGTATAACTTACGTCTATTTCATGCGCTTCATTCTCTTCACTTAGATTGGGTATTTCTATCAAACCTTTAACAATGTCATCACCATCTTTGCTCGTACCTGTACAGAATAAACCAATTTTACATTTACCCTCTTTTTGAGGTAAAATAAGTGTTCTTTTTAATTAACAGTTGTTGGTGGTCACTCTTTATCAATATCTTGTGTAGCTACACTTTTCAATGGAGTGATCTCTTCACTGCAAGACCTTTTTAAACCGGACAATTAGAATTTGATCTGCTTCTGTCTAATGTAGTTCCTCATTTTACTTCTCTTCTTTCGCCTCAGGGTTTGTTCCTTTTTGTTTCATTTAAATTGAAAATGGAAGGATGCTACCCATCAATCCAAATTTAAACGATCGGTCTCCTTTTCTTTAGATAACTATCAATTGTGTGTACCAATAAATCATGACACTTGACTTTGAACTACCTTTCCAGTCTGCTTTTATTTCCCACTCGTAGAAGAAGATAAGTTTCGCTTTGCGGTTGTTCGCCGATGCTTCGCCTTCACATTTCGTCACGTAAGTTATTTCACAGGAATCTAAACGAGAGATGTCCACCGTATTTACTCTAATTGCAGCAGAGGGTGACAAGATAAATTTTTAAAGGCGCACGTTATTGTTATAAGAAGCGATGAAATGTTAAATTTGGTTGCTAAGTACGTTTTATTCTCACATGTATAAATTGGATTAACCACTTGAACGACCTCCAGCTGCTGTTCTTTTTCATTATTATTTATTCATTTTATTTTTTGTAAATGTTTCTTATTGCTGACAGATAGTATCGTTCAGAATTTTTTCATCCTTGAGAAGGAGGTGCACATTCATGTATATATTGTACTCGGGTTTCTTTGCTGAATTAAATCATGGTAAACAGAAAGTGTTCATGGGTCTAGAGGAAGACCCACCACTTACATGACTCATTTTGTACTTTAAATCCCTCCAATAAAGCCTTCAGTCTGTCCTTCGACCACGAAGTTGCATTTTTCTCAGTCCTAAAAAACATAAGAGCAACACTTTCAGCCAGTAATTTAACCCGGATCTTAACTTTTTAGAATCTAGCCCATATTTTGTAAGTTAAAATACAATTATTCATTTTAGAATCAAAGGCAATGATGTCGAAATCTTTCATGATTTAATAAACTTGCTTACGGTTACCTTCTTCTAAAAGGTGACACAGTTGG
>JBCAUI010529608.1:0-11397 GCA_038406195.1 Haplosyllis anthogorgicola | reverse complement strand
TAACAGTGAGAAATATTGATAACCTGTGATAGTCTGCGAGATATTCATTCCGGGAGAATCTTCATTCCGCATCGAGGTCTGCAATAAACGAGCATACCCAATGACGTTACTGGACGCACTGCTGTGCGTCCAGAACACGCTGTAATGTACGGAGAAGCGATAATGGGAATGAAAACGTGCGTTTGTGTGTAAATTGGCGAAGTGGTTAGCTCTGATGTGTCTGTGATATTTATTTTTGTTAAAGGAATCATGACGCATCATAACTCAGTCACAATAAAAATTGTTAAATGTATAAAATATATGTTGAAGTACACAAATGTATGTACAGAATAAATATATTTAAAAACAAAAAACGAGAAAATAAGTTCATTATTATGTGAGTGTATTGATGTTGTCGGGGACGCCCCCTCCAACCTGAATTTTGCTCATTTTATTCCGTGGGTGGGAGGGGGGTGGACCAACTTTATCCCCATGGTGTGGTGGGTGGCATACAACACCGCTGCGTCGGTGACCTGGGTTTGATTGTTTGACTTCGGTGCAGTGGTTGGTGTACAACACTGCTGTGCATGTGACCTGGGTTCGATTGTTTGATTTCGGTGCAGTGGTTGGTGTACAACGCTGCTGTGCATGTGATCTGGGTTCGATTGTTTGATTTTGGTGCAGTGGTTGGGTGTACAATCCTACTGTGCATGTGTCCTGGGTTCGATTGTTTGATTTCGGTGCAGTGGTTGGCGTACAATGCTGCTGTGCATGTGACATGGGTTTGATTTTTTGATTTTAGTGCAGTGGTTGGTGTACAACACTGCTGCACATGTGACCTGGGTTCGAGTGTTTGATTTCGGTGCAATGGTTGGTGTACAATGCTGCTGTGCATGTGACCTGGGTTTGATCGTTTGATTTCGGTGCAGTGGTTGGTGTAAAATGCTACTGCACAGATGACCTGGGTACGATTGTTTGATTTCATTGCAGTGGTTGGTGATTCTGGATTGATTTCGGTGCACTATCTGGGAGGATCACCTCACTGGACCAAGATGTAACACTCTTCCCCGGATATATCGATATTTTTGGCGTGGAAAAAAGTATCAATATAAGTGGGATATCGATATAAGGGGAATCAATATAAGCAGGGAAAAGTGGGGAGAATATCGATATAAGATATTCTATCAATATTTTTTCCAAACATATTTTTCAATGGAATATGTTTCAGGGTTGTCCCTAGTGTCTGCGTCCATAGTTACGCCTTACCTAGGACTATTGGAAGTGTCTTAAATTCAAGATTCAAAGTTTCTTTTACTGGTGTAAGACCACAGATATTTTATCTTTTATTTTTATAATGTATAGATGTCATGTCAAACAGAAATATCTTATCCGGGGACAACTGTAGTAGAATAAACATTTCCTGGATATCTCAAGAGTAAAATGTAAACTAGTTATAATTGATGTGTGTGAACATCAATACTACTGCTGAGGAAGGTTCTGCAAACCTATTATGAATACAATTTCAGAATCATTGCCAAAACTTACAATGTCATACAGTGGAAGCAGCATATTCTCAGCAGCAGAGGAAACTTGTGTGATAACACAATTCTCACAAACCAGCCGTATGAGTATGGGTTTTGTAGTTCTGTAGCCTATAAAGAACTTGTCATAGTTTTAGTTACATTTAATATTACATATATTTTGTGAGTGTTTTCAAAATTAACAAGGAAAGTTCATTATGGGCTACATACTACTAGGAAAGCAAGATCATTGTCAGACAGATGTTATCTGGAAACAAATAAAGTCTCCCAAGTAAGGAACTAAAATTCAATGTGAAAGGATATCTCAAACATATTAGTGAGGTGGTGTGTTCAGTGAATATAAATCCTCCTTTCAAACATGTTCAGAAAATCAGTTTTGTGACAGTGCTATTTCACCTTGGGTTCCTAAACTGCTCAATTCTGATGTTGCTTTGCAGTTTTCATCATATGGAATAATAGAGACTCCCACTGGTTCTAAATCATTAAGATATAGAGTAACACTGAATGAATGGACAACAGACTACTGGGTGGATATAATTATGCACTGGAATTTACAGCAGAAAGCAGTATGATCCTTTGGACACATTTAAAGATTATGTTAGTGGGGCAATATATCCTTTAGAACAAGCAAATAAAATTGCTATTGCACAATATGAATACACTGGGATACTTGTGCACTTGTCTACCAAAAACTTAAATATACAAAAATTTGCAGTTAATTTGAGTGTTCAGATTAATTATCACAGCTCTGCATGTATTCAAAGTCAGTCATTCCTTAAACTTCATTCAAATTTACTTTATACCAATGAATTAAGTTGCAATATTTTTTTCATACCTGGAACTACATTACATAAAATGAAAGTAATACTTCTTTCAGGCATTGTAATATCAGCGTCCAATATAACAACACTAATTGAGATTGTTTCAGATAATATTGATGTTAATATGTCCTTCATTCTTAAGCTTCACTGGTTGATCAATGGGAGTCAAAATGACAAGAAAGTTGTTAAAATCAAGTATTGTAAAAATTTCTTGGGAAGTCATAAATTCCTTAGTATTTCAAAATGCTTAAGTATTTCTTTAACTGAAAGAAATACCCCTTCCAATTTTACAAAGAACTATCTTTTTTCAATTTAACAAAACTATCTCTTGGCACCAAGCATCTAAAATGTGTCAAAGAGTTGGTGGTTATTTGCCTCTACTTGAAAGCAAAGATGAGGAGGATGAATTTATATCACTGCTTAAATTTTACAATGAACTGCGTTTTGTGGAAGCAATTTACATTGGGCTGTTTTTATCTTCATACAACCAGGTAATGCTTTTTGACTTATCTTTAACCGCAAAGTTTTAGACAAAAAACCTGTTTTTTCCTTCATTTTACAGGCACCTTCATTTTCAGAGATCCTGTATCTTATCAAAACTGAAGATCACTTGTATTTGATCAGATCAACCTTTATCCTTATTTTGAAAGAACTACTAAAGGATTGATAATTTCTAAAAGACTGAAACTGATAGAAAAGGCAGTCTTATATCCAGCAACTGGTAGTTGTACAATAATGATCTTATTTAACCTGGCAACTCCCGAATGGAGATCTATAGCCTGTGAAGATCAAATACTCAGCAAATTGTTTTGTCTTGTTAAAAATTCTTCTTTAGAAGTTAATGTAGCGCTGCAAAGAAATTATTCATGTCCAGACAGTCACTTCGTTAAAGATGAAAAATGTTATAAATTTGTTTGGTACAGTGGTAAATTAACTGGTTCCCCAGTAAGACACACAAATTGTCAAGAAAATCATATGATATTTTCAAAAGACAATGCTACAAATAAGTTTACCTCCATTTTCAATGCAATCAGTGCTGTCTTTCCACCAATTCTTGTTCATAAACATAATGCTACATTTACCATGACATATACAAGACATTTTAATACTTACTTCTGTAAGTACTTTCATGCTGAAAATATCCATGTTGAAGGTTACTACATTTGTGAGAGACAAATGCAACCAAATCCAAGGGAAATTGGCAACAACTTGTTATCATGTGACAAAAGGACATTCATTTCAATCATATACATTTGTGACAGTAACAATGATTATCCTGGTACATATTCCTTTGAAATTGAATACCACTGTAACCACACTAAAATTAGAAAAAAACAAAACAAGAATGCATTGTAGTTCACTTCACAGAAGAGCACAAAATGGCATCTGTGTTTTGTATTTAAATGGATTAACCAGTAATCTTAGTGTGGTCAATCTTGAAAAATCTTTTTCTTCAACAATATTTGATGTATCTCATGAAATGCTACACAATCAGGTGAACAGAAATATATTTAATTTAAGGGAAGAAAACACTGATTCCTTGTTTGGTTTCCATAAAAAGAGTTGTGAATACCCAAAACAAATTTTCTGTGCAGATGGATCTATAAAAATGCTATGATATATCAAACATATGTGTGTACAAATTAAACATTTATCATCATTTGGTACCCTGCAGATTTGGAGGACACTTACAGAAATGTAATGATTTTCAGTGCAACATGATGTTTAAATGTCCAGATTTCTATTGCATACCATGGGCATATGTTTGTGATGGTACATGGGATTGTCCAAGTGGACATGATGAGTCCCAGGTGCTCAAGTGTGGCCAAAATAGACAGTATACTGATCAGTTCAAATGTAGGCATTCTCTAATATGCATACATCTTGGCAATGTTTGTGATGGATATAAAGACTGTTTTGAAGGAGATGATGAATTATTGTGTGAACTTCACAACATAAGTTGTCCATCTGGCTGTAGTTGCTTCGCTCTTGAGATAAGTTGTATTCAAGTGAATATTTCACCAACTGATTTGCCTAATCCACTTCCGTATTTAGCTTTAACTATCTTGCATTCAAGGATTTATCTTTTTAAAAAGCTAATGAAATTAATTGAAATGGTGGAAAATAAAATAATTGAAGTTTGTGGATTGTACACTAATTTCTATCAAGTTACTAGAATTGATAATGGCTACAATTTAATACAGGTTGTTAAAAAATATTGTTTCTTTAACTTACAAAAAGTGAAAGGTGTTATATTGAACAATAATGCCATCACACATATTGAAAGTGAATCATTCATGAATCTTCCAATGTTGAGTCATGTTAATTTATCAGAAAATATGATAAACCACTTACCATTGAAGATAATTTCACATGCACCACAAACCTTCATAATTTCGATTCAAGACAATGGTGTCACAGAATTTGATAAAAATGCATTTGCCAATTTGAATATTAAGATTCTGCAAACATCTGATTTTAGACTTTGTTGTGTGGTTTCCTTAGATGTTGAGTGCACAGCCCCTAAACCTTGGTATGAATCATGTACAAATCTTTTGCCAAATATTTGTATCCAAAATGTTTTTGTGTCCATTTCAATTCTGATTATTTTTGGAAATGTACTTTCAATTTTTACTCACATTGGATTGTTTAGGGTTTCTAACACTTTCAGTAAAATGGTTGTGGGTATTAATTTGAATGATATGGTATGTGGACTCTATCTTATTATTATCTGGGCTGCACATTTTTATTTTGGAAAGGTATACATTGTTAAAGAACTTAAATGGCAATCAAGTCCCTTGTGCTTTTCATCATTTGCACTTGTGCTTCTATTTAACTTCTCTTCTCCAAGTTTACTTTTTATTCTTTCACTGGCCAGAGATTCCGCAGTTAGTAATTATTTTCCTGAGTGTCTTTCGCACTTATTCTATCACAGAAGATGGTAGCTACTTAATGGTCAATGTAAATATGCAACCACCAAAGACGAGTATCTTGTTTTTGATATTTTTTCTACAGAAAAACTAGTCGACTAGTCACAATTATTGTTGGCTAGTCGAATAGTGCGACTGGTCATTGCAGCCCTACTTCCTTCGCGGTTCAACTAACTGCTGAAATTCCTATCAATTTTGAAACAATAGCATATAAAAACCAAAGTGTGCAATTCTTTTGTTCTTGTACGTTACGAAATTACTAGAAGCTGCATTGCACCTTTACATTGGCCCCCCCCCCCCCCCCCCCCACGGCCAATTTTTTTTCTTCATTTTCATGAAGTTTTTCCCGATTTTTGGGCAAAAATAGGTGAAAATTGGGTTAGCCCCCCCTACGGGCCGGGCGCCCCCCCCGTACGGGAAATCCTGGATCCGCCAATGCCTTTAGTCAGCTATTCGGCTAGGTACAAGTTGCAGTCAATATATTATTTAGATATTTTCCCGTCAGACAATGATTCTGATTTATGCAAACAGAGGAAAGTTTTTGAACGCTACGACTGACCTGTGGTAACCAGGAAATGGCAACAACGCACGATTGATTGTGAGTCCTTGTGAGTTTTCGTCACTCATGTGTTTTTATACTTTTTATGCACAAGATTGAACACGGAAAATGTTCATAATGTGAGAAGGATTTTATGATGAACAGTGCGTTTTCATAAACAAAACATACGCAATTTTTGGTGTGTTTGGCATTGAGCATCCTGTGAGCTTCAGCTTAACATTACAGTGTTACAGTCGGTGCGTTAAAGGCAGTGCTTTTAGTTTATAAAGATGTGCTGGTTGCATATTTTAGATGTATGCAGGTATAAAAATTTTACTCGCAATTTTTCTCCTCTCTAACACATAGACACGGACGATGTGGAATCTCGACTGCTGGAACTTCTGGTGGATGAACTGGCGCAGGGCAAAGAGTTAAAACACGATAAGCGACAAAGTGTGAGTAGCTTTTGTCTGTATGTCTGACTGACTGTCAGTTATTGATTTTAGTCATAGGTTGTAAGGCAGGGAATTAA
Organism: Haplosyllis anthogorgicola; assembly: GCA_038406195.1. NCBI lineage: Eukaryota > Metazoa > Annelida > Polychaeta > Phyllodocida > Syllidae > Haplosyllis > Haplosyllis anthogorgicola. The sequence goes on along the minus strand of JBCAUI010529608.1, from coordinate 5,056 downwards.
GACAAATTCAGTAGGGTACGAAGTGTATGTTGCAAAGCGCAATTTTATAGTAAAATTATGTGATGGTGTGCTGAACTGCAATGGTAAAACATAGGAGTTTTCTGCTGACCCATAATCGTAGCAGCACCTGACAAATCTGAACATGTGTTGGTCCGTCTGTTCAACATGTTGACACAAAGCGAAGAAATGGTGTCCTTTTGTGCATCTGTCTGTCTGTAATTCAATTGGAATAACCGTATATTTTTAGAAAAAAAATCAGGGTTTTTTCCGCAATTAGGAAGAAAACTCGATTGTTTGTTTCCGACAGACGGAATACGCAACACGCAACACACAGACTCAGTAAAGTTCCGCCTTATAATCACACAATTAGAACACTTCTGTGTTTGTGTTTGGTGCCAGCAATTTTCACAATGCTGAGTTTGTGGGGATTTTTTACTTTTTAATCGAAGTAGGTGGTTTTATTATGAAAAGGGAAGACATTACCAACATATTTCGTTAGGACATGAAAACATGGCAAACGTATCAAATATTGCAACAGCTCCTGAAATTTCTGTCAATTTGGAAACGGTGAAAAGAAAATAACAAACAAAAGAATTTCAAGCTGGACATCCTCTGTGGAATGTTTTCATTTTATTCGCTTACAATCGACAGCCTTTCGGCTGCATGTTTGTTAAATTGACCCCGAATCCGTGAAATCACCCTTTTCCCCGACCTTATCAGATTCAAAGATTAAACAAAACAAACAAAAGCGTCAACAAACGAATTCCATGCTGTGCTTTTGACGTGCTATTGTTCCAAAACTGATAGGAATTTCACCCTCTGAAATAGGCAATATTAACTATGGTGGGAATTTTTGTTGGCATTTTATTACAAATTTTCGGTTAACCTTTTGGAATCCCTTCAAATATCAGATTTTTCCTGGATCAGCACCATGCTGCGTGTCATGACAGTTTCTTCGCATGACTTGTGTTTTATTGAGTTTTAACCACAAACATAACACACAGAAAAGTAACAGAGGAAGATTTCTGAAAGTGAACAAAACATTTAATTCTGTTGATTCATTTCTGAAACGTCCGTATTTTATTTTAACTTTTCATAATGCCATTATAGTTTTCCCTTGTGTGCTAATCTTTTCTAAATTGTAAAATAAAAATTGTAAAAATTGAGAAAAAATTGCAAAATAAAAATTGGAAAAAATTGGGAAAATATTGCAAAATAAAAATTGGAAAAAAGAAGATATTATTCAGTAATTCTGTAGAGAAATGCGTCCATAAAACTTAGTGAAGCCTCGGGAAATGAAAAACCAACACTTTATTTTGGAAGATGGCAGTTTAGTAGGTTGAAGGGAATCCCACATAATGACGTCACTAGGGAATCCCTTATCAGGTACTGATGCAGAAGTGGAATGTGATGAGCGGAACTCAAAAGTTAATTAAATTAAAGTTATTTAGTTAGAATATTTATTCAAAAAAGTTTAAAAAAAAGGGTTTTACAAAAATAACAAAAAAAAAACAAAAAGAAATGTTTAAGAAAACAGAAAAAAAAGTTTCTTTTACACAATTTGACACGGCATGATTTACAGCATACTGACATCAAAATCTATCGCAAAGGGAATATATCGCGGTGGCGGATCCAGGATTTCTCGGAGAGGGGAGGGGGGCCCAACTTTGCGGCGCCCCAATTTTTACCTAATTTTCGCGTAAAAATCGTAAAAAATGCATAAAAATGCAGAAAATTAATAAAATCCGCCAATGTTTCGAGATGACATGTTGGACCACAATGCATGGGAAGTTTAGGACATTAGTTTCTCTATTGTCCGTCACATTCACGGTTGCAGCACCTGACTGACCATAAATAAATGGATATTTTGTAATTTTATGTGTCGGGAAGTCTTGTGTTTTTGTTGTATTTATCATCACAGCATAAACTGTTTATTTCCTCTGATTGTTCCACATGCTATTTACTGCATTGTAGTGCATACGGTAAGTTAGGAAATATAGCTAGGAGGTGGGGACATCAATTGAACATTTAAAAATTTTAAAATACAGTACAGTACAGTATAAGGATGATTCTACAGGTCATGAAATTACTATCAAAAGCCAAGCGCCCTGCAACAATTGAATTGAATGAGCTCAATACGCAATTCAATCATTGTGGGGCGCTAAACTTTTAATAGTAATTTCATGATCTGACAGAGCGCCCAAGGATGCATAATTAACATGAATTCTTTGGTTTTGACAGGTTGAATTATACCACTATGGAATTGATTGGATGCAATTTATATAATTGAAACGTCTTTTTTAAAACTATGATGATTTAAATCTTTAAAACCACGCTTGAAGACATTTAAATCCCTTCTCCCAAATTTCCTCTGAGATGTCCCTTTTTCTAAACTTCACCTCAATCCGTCTGTATCTGTAGATGTGGTCACAACATCTGAGAAGTTTCTCCACAGCTTCCTGCTCTTTTATCAAATCACTATCCCTCAAGCCTATCTCTTCAATAACTGGAAGTCTGTTCTCCTCTATCAGCCGTGCAAGACCCAGGATATCTGCCTTTATGAGTTTACAGTAACTAAAATGCAACTTTTCAGCTGTGGGAATCTTATGTGTGGTACCTGACAGACTTCACTGATGCTTCCCATCAGAGAGTTCGACGATAGAACCAAGTTCTCAAGGGGACATTGCACAAGTGTTTTCAGCAGGGGCACATCTTCGGTGCAGGTCAAATGACAATTGTCAACTGAAACTTCTTTGAGACATTTAAGGTATGAAAACGCTCTCGCATTGATGGCTCTAGTCAGGGGATGTTTAAATTCACAACCTTCAAGTTTGAGATGTTCCAGCTGTGTTGGATTTTTCAGCTGTGTACAAAGTGTTGCACAATCCACCTGGTCCATATAGCATCTCGATACTTGCAAACTGACCAATTCTCTGTTTTGACCTATTTTGTCAAAGATACCTCGAGGACATTTACAATTTTCCATAAATAGCTGTGTGAATGTTGTGCAATGTTTCAAAGAACCAACGAAGACCTTAAGGAGATCAAAATCGGTAAATTTAGCGATCACGCTGTTATAAAAGGTAAAATGGAAACTCTCGATTTTCAAGTTCTGTAAATTTTGAGCGGACCGCTTGGGTCCATTTATCTCCAAATATGCGATGCGTCTGTTAATGCTTGAGATTGCCTGGAACATTCGTACATTCTCTTCATGAAAATGACTTAATTTAAGAATAACTGCACAGGGATTGGAAAAAAACCTTCTGCTGCCACATTGATTGGGTTTTGTCCAGTCGCCATATCTAGCTGGAGATGATGCGGCGAAATAGTACAACGTGCAGCTTTGAATGGGTTCTGACATGGTCATGCATACTTCCTCATTGTGGAAAGGGTTCACGGATTTTGCAGATTTTTCACGGTCCAAATCCACCAGATACAGTTGCCTGTACAAAGAGCCGAATGATTTATCTGGATTTGTTTTCGTCACCAAGTCCACAAAAGCTGCGCAGATTCTCTCGATGAGCAGAGATGAGTTGTCCATGAGTCCACAAGTGAACTTGAGTACGTTCCAGTGGCGCTCCATGTCTTCTGGGATGTTGAACACTTTGTCTATCTCATCCTGAACAAATTCTTAGTTTAATCCTGTTTATCATTAATTGTGTGTCGAATGAAACTCATCACTTGAAATTTTTTTTTCAACAAAAGAATTCATTGCCTTGTCTTTCACACAAGCAAAAATACCCATTTTCCACCCAAAAATCTTCAACAAACATTTTCTTCTCTATTTAACAGACTATCTTGTATATTTAAACTTTAATTGATACTACTCCCTCTCTTTGATGCATACCTACCTTAGACCGGACCCTGGTCAAACGTCTGGAGGCATAGTACGCTGCCCAGTACTCCTGGAACAGTTTGTGCGGAAACATGACCAAGTCTGGTTCTTCCTCCAGACTCACTTCTTCATCGCCTGTTGTTCCCTGAAGGATTCCAAGCTTCAGCAAATCTGCACTTATATTCTTTACCTCATCCTGAAGTGAGAGAAATGTTACTGTATATTTTATTGAAAACTGCAGATTAAGACATAACAAAATTTGACCAAAATATTTTTTGTAAAATTATTCAGATTTAAACTACCGTTTCAGACTCAAAATGGCCAATTCGGTAAAATCCAAGTTTAATCAATGTCATGTTAAAAGAATATAATATGTAATTTAAATTCACTGATAACCTACCTTTGACAGCAAGAATTGTCTGGTTTTACTCTTCAGAGCTTTCCAGGACAATTCACCCAATCTGTACAGTATGTCATCTATCCCAGCTATTTCCTTTGCCTTTTTTCCGAAGAGTTTTACAGCTGATCTATGATTTCGCCAATGACTGCAGTTTGACTCTTGGGTAGTTTTCCTTTCTTGAAGTACAGAACACAAACCACAATGGGTATATGTAACAGGTCGTAAATTTTCAGGTTGTTGGCTTCTCTGATTAGATCTTCAGCTTGTTCCTTATTCTCAAGATATGCTGTTGTGCACTTCTCAACATTTTTCTGGTTGAAACCTGAGATTTCTATTTCTCCATCAAACTTGTCTAGAGTTCTTTGCTGATGTAGTCACCATCTCTGGAAGTGAGTATAAGAAAACAGTTTCCAATTCCGTCTTCAATTGCTGCATCGATATCGTCATTAGTACCCTTCTGGTACTCATCATACCCGTCTAGGAGTAAGAGGACCCTGCCACCTGACGTTTCCCTTAAAATTGACCTGATCTGACTTTCAGAAATGTCTTTGCCTTTCAGTCCATGATGTTTAATAATGATTTGTTTTAATGATGAGTTGTCATTCACTTGGCACAAATTTATCCAAAAGACCATGTTAAGTTGACTGATATTACCAGTAGAAATTACGCAAAATTACGTTTATTACGTAAAAAATGAGTTTACTCAACTAATTAGTTACTGAACTAACTTCATGTAATGGCTTACTGCACTAACCAATCCCAATTCATAAGCAGATATGCAAGTTTGCTTGAAAGGAGACAAACAAATGCTTAAAATATAA